>CABFVX010005302.1:0-18819 GCA_902151425.1 Timema shepardi
AAAACAAACCAATTCCAAGTTATTTTCCATTTTATGATATATAAATTCAATCTGCAATTTTTTTTAATCACTAATTAAAGCCAAATATTATCGTTCATAAAATTATCTTAATAAACCAGATAATGGTGAAAATTTTGTGAATGCACTTAGAATCACTTAAATACATTCAATCAGTTAGTAAGTATAGTAGTTTTATATTGAGTTAGTAGGTATTCATTTTAAATATGTCATAATTATATATTTAACTTCAAAATAATAATAATAATGAACTATTTTTCTTGGGCTTGAAACAAAACCATTTCTAGATTAAATACGATCTTATTATTTTATAGTAAAACAATTTTGTAATTGCATCTGACTATGAAGTATTTTTGTATTTATAGTTGAATATTACATACATTAAAATATAAATTTATATTTGATTCATCAGAAAAATTATTGTTGAGTGATGCTTAGCCTACAACAATATTGTAATTATAGTTGAGGGGTTACTCTTTCAAATCTATTTTGCGTAACATTATGTTCGATAACTGTATAACCTACCCTATATTTTTTTAAATACACACATTTAGCTTTTTGTTTTATTATATAAAGAAAGTGTTGTAATCGTGAAACTGTTGGATTTTAACTAAAAATCGGGATTTACAATTTATTGCTGTCTGTACCTGGGCTTAAAGTCAAAACGGGTTGATGGATTTCGTTCAAATTTGAGATTTAAATGTTACTTAGTCATACCTCGAGGTGAAATTGTGATTTAAATTCTAGCTCTGATTTCAAGGTATTTCACTGATAGCTTATCTTTGAGAACCCCAAGTTTTGTCAAAGACGGCTCTGACAATTTTGTTCAAATTTGGTATCTGAAAAGTTTAATTGAATTTAAATGTTGGATTAATGGAATAATAGAATTATTTAAAATCATTCTATTATAATTAATATTCCAGTTAATGGTCAAGTTAAGATATTAAGGGAAAATACAACTTTTTCCTTTGTACCTAGGTAACTGCTTTTTTCAGATTAATGTTGCCAACATTAATTAGTTCTGTATGTTTACTCCAAAAGGTAGGTTTTTATTAATAAATTATTTCACACTATATAAATAATATGTAATCTTTTACTGAACCTGGCGTATTATTTATTATTTATAATTGTTGAATGCGTCTATTACGTTTATTTTAATATAAAATCATAGGGTAACTATTTGGCCAAAGGCAATATTAATATAGCAATAAATATGTCTGTGTTATCGTCAGTTACATTCAGTCTTCATTCCAGAGGCCTTTGAAGCAGTGGCGTCTCTGGAATATTGCAGTAACTCGATTTACTTACACTTGATAATACTATCAACCGGTCATAACATTATTTGGTCTTACCATCAGTTGGTCTTACGATCATCTGGTCTTACCATCAGTTGGTCTTACGATCATCTGGTCTTACAATCAGTTAGTCTTTCGATCATCTGGTCTTACCATCAGTTGGTCTTACGATCATCTGGTCTTACCATCAGTTGGTCTTACGATCATCTGGTCTTACCATCAAGTTAGTCTTTCGATCATCTGGTCTTACCATCAGTTAGTCTTTCAATCAGTTGGTTCTACTGACAATTGATCATATTTGTCAGGAAATCACTTGGTCTTACCATCAGTTGGTCTTACGATCATCTGATCTTACCATCAGTTGGTCTTACGATCATCTGGTCTTACCATCAGTTGGTCTTACGATCATCTGGTCTTACCATCAGTTGGTCTTACAGATCATATGGTCTTACCATCAGTTAGTCTTACCATCAACTGTTCTTATGTACAATTGGCTTGACGCACATTTTTATGTTTAAGTGAACTAACTCAAATTGGTCTACGCACAGTTGAACTTACAATAATTATTGGTCCACGCACAGTTGGACTTTCTCATTATAATTGATCTACGAACATTTGGTTTTACTATTAGTTCGTAGTTCTCGATTAAAATATTTTCAAAATATGTTATAAGATAATATAACATAATGATGTGTATGTTTGACAAAGTAATAGTTTTAGAATAAATATTATAATTCATTTTACCTCGTGTTTTGTGGAGTATAAACCAATTTACAAGCCCAATAGGCTCGTTAGTAGAGTTTGGCTTACAACTTTACTAAAGTTGTCCAATTCCTAAATTCATCAACTCGTAAAGCATACATTTTCCAGGAAGAGTAAAAAGCTGCTACACCTGAAATAAAAGCTTTATAACAATCTATGTTGTGTTAATATCACCATAAAAACATTAAAATTGAATTTATAAAGGCAATTTAAACATATATTTACCATAAAGGAGAAAAATAAAGATAAAGGGTATAGCTAGAGAGTTTTGGAAATGGAATAAGGATTTACTGAGCTTTGGAAAAGTACAAAGTTGGGTTAAAACAGTTTTGGTTGCAGTAAAGTCATAATACAGTGTTAAGGATATTTTTTTAAATTATGAAAATAAGTTCAAATTAAATTTTAAGAACAGTTTTATATTAAATTGATAAAGCAAAATTCTTATATTGTACAAATTTAACAACTAACTTTATTGGTGTTTAGTGAAGTCAAGGGCATTAAGAGAAACATTTCTAGATAATAGGACAGATAAAAGAAAGAACATTATCAACACTCAAATAAAAGGTTCTAAGAAGTCCATTTTAATTGCTTATATCCTAATTTTTTTACACTACAAAACTCCCTTCTACATTCAAAACATCATCTTCCTTGGGCTTATCTTCGTGGCTTTCATAATTTTCCAGTACCTCAGATCCAGGAACATTAGCTTCTGGATCGTCAAATGGGGCACTGACCTCCTCAGCACTCACATGGAAGCAATCATTGATAATATCAATGTATCTAAGTGATTCCAGCACCATCAACTACTTCCCATAGTGATTCTCCAGTAGCGTCTTGACATCTCTTACTTTTTGTTTGGTTTATGGAAATGGAATTAGACTAACGAGCCACGGGTTGGGCTCCTTTTGTTACGAGCCGTTAGCCGTCATCGTTTCTTATCCTACGTAGGGGTGTCGTCTGGAAAGCTCTCATCTGGCGTCTTTTAGCTATGTCACATTGAAAGTGCCTCTGACCTAATTCGTTTCTAGATCTTTGACAAGATAAACATTGTGGCCTATTTGTTTTTCGATCTTGAATGGACCCTCATATAAAAGAAAAAACTTTTTGATTTCCTTGTTCAAAGCTGACGACAATTTATGATACTTTACCGATACCAGCTGATCATTCTTTCTCGGTTCACTATGTCTACACCGTTGCTCTGTAGGTGGTGTACGGGAGTGTACTCCACAGCAACATTGTTACTTGCCAGTGTCTCATGCCATTTCCTGCTATTAAATTGGATTCCATGATCTGACAACTGTTTTTGGAGCACCAACATCATTAGCATAATTCTGAACACTCTTGTTGGTGACAGCAACGGCGGTAGCTCTCCTGATAGGATATAATTTAACATACTTTGTACACCCCTAACACTGGAAGGCAAAGGTCCATATAAATCAACAAATACTAGTTGAAGGGATTTGTCTGTCAGTATATTCTTCATTAGGCTTTCATATTTCACATTTGGTATCTTGCTTTTTTGACAAATATCACAACTTTTTAATTCCCTGGCTATTGTTTTATGCATTTGTGGAAAATTACAGGACTCCTGTAGCACCTTATAACACTTCTTAATTCCCACATTTTCATACTGTTCATGACAACTCTCACTAGGAATGAAAATTGTCCATATATTTCCTGATGATGTTTCCTTAAAAAGTAGCCCCTTGTAAATTTGGTAGCGAATTTTTATTTCTATTTTTTGATATTTTTTTTCTAACTCTCCCATAACTCGTGATAGCTTAGGATCTGTTTTTTGAAAAGATGGTAGTTTCTGTTTAATTTGCTTATCAATCTCACTGATTTGATTTCTTCTCTGCACTAACATTCGAAATTCTGTATCAATTGTCCTCTCTATTGGTTCTTCAGGTGGATACCTTGACAATGTGTCTGATACAATCTGTCTGATACAATCTGATCCTTGCCTGAAACGTCTCTTATATCCAAATCATACTCCTGTAGTAGCAAAATCCATCTCATCAATCTACTATGTAGCAGTCTACATTTATTAATTAATGTAAAGCTTTGTGATCGGTAAATATAAATTCTAAATTGTTGGCAACAAAAAACAATAGATAATAATTCCTTCTCACTAATAGTATAGTTGAGCTCAGTACCATGTAACACCCTACTGGAAAAGGCAATAGGCCTACGATTTTCTTCATCAACCTGAGAGAGAGTTCAGCTCCTACAGCTTTCCTAGATGCATCGCATGATAAACTCATAGGTTGATTAAAGTCTGGATGTTTGAGCATGAATGTACTTATGAATTGCTCTTTAAATTTGTTCATGACCACATCCTCCTCATTTCCCCAGTTCCATTGCTCATCTTTCTTAGTTAGTCTTAATAAAGGGATAACAAGATAAGAATGGTGTTTCACAATTTTTCTGTAGTAGTTGATTAGGCCTAAAAAAAGCTTGCAGCTGGTTTTTGTTTTTCGGAGTAGGAAATTCCCTTATTGATTTGGTCTTGCTAGCCTCTGCTAATATCCCTTCAGGTGAAATTAAGTGACTCAAAGTTATTTGCTGACATATAAAAGTGGACTGGCTCAGATTCACTGGCATACCTCCTTCCTTAAGTTTTTTCAGCACTAGACCAAGTTGTTCTAAATGTTCTTGAAATGTCTTAGAAACTATTATTATGTCGTCAACATAGAGCGTCACAAAATCTAGCACTTCTTTTCCTAACACTCTCTCTAAACACCTCTGATAAATCTACTAGTGAATATAGTGAGACCAAATGGCATTCCTTTGAAACAATAAGTTCTACCATTGTACATAAAATATGTATATTTCCTTGACTCTTGATCCAATTCTATTTGCCAAAATGATGATACTAAATCTAAGGATGTCATGAATTGATTGCCCTCAAAATTCTGAATTAGTTCATTAGCCGTTGCAGGTGACTCATTATCATAGATTAATATCTAATTGGCTCGGTGAGTGTCCAAACATAACCTTACTCCTCCATCTTTCTTCTTCACTCTCATTACAGGGTTGATAATATCTGAACTGCACCTTTGAATAATGTCCCATTCATTCATTTCATATGGTTTAAAGTTTCCTCAACAACTGATCTCTGACTGTATTGTACTGGATAAGATTTACCGTTGAAAGGTGTTTGATCTGATACTTGTAGCTTACATTCAAAGAATTTATTCAATCCTGGTCTCTGTGTTCTCACATCAGGTCTAACATCCGTCGTTTCTGTTCTTCATATATCACTATCATTTTACATACTTTTTCTTCAATATCTACCCAAGGTATGCTTGTACTATCAACTGACAGTTGTTGTACTTTCACTTCACTACTCTCTGCTGTTGTTTTATGGCTGATAGGTTCTACCTGCACACTTAGCATTCTTGACTCTTAACTTCCCCACGAACGGAATTGGCATTTTAAAAGGTAGTTGATTAACTGACACTAGTTTGCTTTGATAATTTATGTGTACTTCAAAAGCGGTCATCCAATCAGATCCTAAAATGGCTGACACATTTAAACTCTCCACTACCAGAAAAATAATTGTCATCTTGACTTTCTTTATCTCTACGTCGAGAAATCCTTGTTTTTTTAGTTACTTATTTTTCACCCCTGTGGCACCTATTATAACCACATTATTTACTGGTAGAATAGGGATAGAATCATTACTCCTTGATATTATCATAACATTCCTAAGATAGTGTATTAATTTCTGACCCTGTGTCAATCAATAACCCCACCACATTACTTCCTATTTTCTCTTCTATCTCTGGAGATAAAGCCTTGCTTATTCAGTGCTATTCTTCCCTTCAAACGATCAACTTGTTCAATGGTCCGGTTTCCTTGCCAATATCCACACACGCACGGACTATCACTTGATGGGTCAATCATTTTTCCTGATCGGCTGTCCCTGGGAATGGCTGTATCAGATTTAAATGTGCCGGTTGATGCACTTGTGCAGCTATTACATTAGTAGCCTACATGATTTTTGTTTGACCTATTCGGATCCATTGTGTTAGGGGGGTCTCTGATCTCCTTCTCTCTTCCATTGTTGATGGGGAATAAACTGCCTTTGAGCCTGACCTTGAGGGTTGAAAGGAGGGGGTCTATTAGGCCTACTATCTCTTTCCCTGTTCCCATTGTTATGTGGAACCTGTACCTGTCTGAATCTATCAAATTTTTCCCTGGGGGGGGGGGGGGGGTCTTTTTTTNGTACTTTTATTTTCCCACTCTTTATTTAGCTCTCTCCTATAACCAAACGCTACTAGTATTATTTCCATTTCCTTAAGGTTTGTCATGTTAGTACCTATCAATACGTCTTGAACTAGGATGGGGAAATGATGATTTAAAGTGTCCTATCAGCCTATGTCCTTCTGCTTGTTATCGCAAATATTTTGCCTGATTAGCAAACTTATGAAGATATTAATTCATAGTGCTATTTCTAGGATCAGACCGTCCATTAAAAATGAGTCGGAAAATATCAGCCTCCATCACTTGTGACCAATACTTTTCTAAAGATATTTATTTAGATTGTTTGTAAGTTTCCCATTGATATTCTAAATTATCAGCCCATACCCTAACTTCTCCTTTCAAATTCTACATCCATATTTCTATATTATTCTGCTCAATAAAATGTTCCCCTTTTATTACTCGTTCAATCTTTTGAAGGTACTGACCTGCTGGCACATTGCCCTTTCGCCCCCTGTTCTTTGGAATAAGAGACATTGTCACCTCACTTAAACCCTAGGATATATTAGAGTGGTTGCATACACTACTTACAACTTCCCTTACATTTTTAGTCTGTTTAATTTTTTTGGCTAATTAATCCGCTTTTTTATTCAATTTCCTTACTGATTTAGTATTTTCCAGAATAAATCCCTTAAAATTCTCCCCAGATTGGTTACATTCTTTACTTACTACTTCACCTATCTGAGTTGTAATTAAGTTCTTATTGACCTCACTTTCCAAAATTGGCTGTACTATTTCTACATTTGCTTTTGCCTGACTGAACTGAAGATCCAAATTTACTATTTGATTCTCTATGCCTTTTATTTTCCTATTAATATCTTTTTCCGCATTATCAATTTTACTTTTTTTAATGTTTTTTCTTTCATGAGTTCAAATTGATTTTCTTTAAACTTCTCCTGTACATCTTCTAAACTAACTTGTTTCTCCCCAAATGCCACTAATTATTTTCCAATTTAACTAAATTAAATGGTAAATTCTTTATCAGTCCTCTATATTTGGTAAATTTTTTAATCTACTTCCTCAAATCTTTTTTTTTTGCAAATCTGTATACTTTGTTGAATTTTCTCACCTATATGTTTTTTTTATTTGCTTCCATTTATGTTTTTAAATCTCTATTATTTTATTTAATCTTTTGCCCTAAATTTTGACTAGTTGCTTCTATCTTTTGATTAGTTAATTTAATTTCCTAACTTAAATGGTTATTGCTCTCTTTAATTTCCTGACTTAAATTGTTATTGCTTCTCTAATTTCTGCCAATAAAATGCTCACAATTTCATTAATTTTTATTATTTTTTTATTATTTCCTTTCCTTCACTATTTACTCCTAGATTTTTTATCACTATCAGATTATCCCTCTTTTCTTGATTAATAATTTAAATCTGCTTTACATCTGGTGCAATATCATTTCCAGTGGGCAAGACATTATTTTCCACATGAATTTGATAAGCAATTTGGTTATTTTCTAGGCCTGCTTCTGTTTGATCATAGCTTGTCATTTCAGCTGGCTCAGTGCTTGTTTTAGGTTTATTAATTTCATCTAACCCTTGCTGGTTATGTGGCCTTTCATCAAAGTCTGTATCATTTAAACCATCGTCATTGTTACTGCCTAGTAAAGTTTCGCTATTTGTTTCTGCAATTTTTTTAAAAAATAAACTAATTACCCCAGTGTTTCCAAAATCTTAATGTTAGGTTTTTTTACAAGCAAAATTTTGTTGTGTTTTTAATAATAATATAACATTTAATGTTGATGGCTTATCTGTGATTTATTTTGTTGTCCTGTAGTCCGTTGTTGCTGTGTGGTCTCCATCCTTGTAACGTAGTCCGTTGCCCTCATCAGCTGTTATTCTGTTCGTGTTGTCAGCTGTTCCGGTTCTTCGTCCGACACATCCTTGAACCGCCAACTTTCTGCTTGGGTTAGGCCTGTAACAAACTTGTTGACTACTTGCAGCTCCTCTCGACAGTTGTAAATGAATCCCGGAACCTTAGTTGTTCTTGTACCCTCGAAGTCGTGTTGCTTATTGTCTAGTGGTTGCGCTGTCTAATATGTCCTGAGTTCACGCATCATGTCATCCTGTCACTGTAGTTGTAGCTGTAGCCGTATCTCAGTTTGTAGAGCACATTGTCTTCTCATCTTGGGTCGTTGGTTTAAGCCCCACGTTGGGCGCCATTTGTAATGAGCCACGTGTTGGGCTCCTTTTGTTACGAGCAGTTAGCCATCCTCTTTTCTTATCCTACGTATGGGTGTCGTCTTTCAGCTATGTCATATTGAACTGCATTGATAGGATGTTACTTTAAGAAAAATACTTGTTCACTTGTATTGATTTAAATGGATACGTATAGTTTGTTACACTATTTAGAACTCGAATATGTTGATAATATATATTTTATAACGATAGTTCAAAACACGTCTGTTACACGTAACAATTCAACGGGAAAGACCAGTTCAAAACATATCTGTGTCACATAATGATTCAGCGGGGAAGATAAGTACAAAACTATGCCGTCATTCAAGGTTTGGGTCTGTATTCCCAGTAGTTTTGTACTCTGAAACCCAGGTCACTACTTGATTTCTTTCCATGTACCAATGGGGCTATTCTATCTGAGCGTGACTTAACTATGCACCTGCTCTTAAATAGTGCGTAATACAACCCGGAAATAAACCATGCTTCGAACACTTGCAGCTAAAAGAAAGGAAAATAGAAACATGACTGTTGTTTAGAAAATATTAATTTAATTTAAAATAACTGAAAATAAGAACATTTTAAATATTTGCGTTAAAATATGATTTTAAATACTAATAAAGACGAAAAAATCAATGCCAATACAAGGTAATTGGTTGGGTAGATATTTTCAACTCGATGACCTTTCTTTGTTATGGTACAGGGAGAGTCCATCGAGTATGACACCTCTCCTTCCATTAAGCCATTATTGTTTCTCCCGCTTGTCATTATGAACCTTTTACATGGAGAAAACTTGAGATGCCAGTTGTTGGTTTTATTTACTGTTGTGTCAGTTGCTACCTCCCAGGTTTTGACCCCGAAATCCAAACCTATTCTTGTGCCAATACCGGAATCCCCGAAGAAGTACTGATAAGGGTGATTGATGGTTTCAGTTATAGCTTCTTTCTTTCGATCCCGACAAACACCCTATAAGAGGGAGGGTATGTAAGAGTAACCGGAGCTGAAAAGTGTAGCACAATCCTCTTGATTTTTTTGTCTCTTCTGTTTGTAACCAGTTGCAGGGCAGTAATTATGATGGTGTTTATGTTCTGCCCACCGGCACCATGAGCAAATAACTTGATAGTATCAACATTGACTTAGTAGAATGTGTTTGATAATTGGTGGCGTACACATGAGGCTATTTTGCTTGATTCTTTTTGACCTTCCATTTATGTCCAAATATAAATGAATGTGTGTTCAAGTTTTGGTTCGGAGTGGGAAGAGCCCAAACACATTGTGAAATTATTCACATACAACTGTCTCAAGAAGTAAGAAACTTGCTCTGTCGTCTTTCTCAGTCAAAAGAATAGGTTAAGGCATTGTGCTTAGCTTCCCTTAGTAGCAAAAATAAAAATTCCTCTCTTCTTATACACCGCTAATTAGACTCTTAGCAAACCTTTTTCTTATGGTTCTTATGGTTTTCTTATGATTATTTCATGCAGTTCCATACACTTGGAACACTGGTCTGTTGCTGGTGACCCGCACCCAACATTGTGATTCTCAACTAACACATTTCTAATATATTCATATTACACTTTCAAATTTTCAGTTCCAAAACTCATGTTGAAAGATCTCAAGCTCAGTGATACAGAGATGATTGGAAAGGTATTGCCGTTTTGATTTTCCTCGGCAGTATTATGATTCAACTGTTTGCAAGGATTCAATTAATTTCTTGACGGGGGTCAATTTTTCCTTTGATTTTTTTAAGCGGTGCTCTTTTCCTATCAGTTCTTTGAGCGAATCTCCTGTTAGAAAAAATTCTTGCGCAGTCTTTGAGCTCTGAATTTTGAAATTTGTAAAACATTTAATAAAGATTTCTGACAAACTTTCACCAATTCACTGCCTTCCTCGGCACGATATGGTAAGATTAAATAATCAATCGTCACACATATTTCAAAATAATAAGGATTTTGTAAGTGATATCTCTTTAGTGGCTTTCCTTTTCAGTGGCTTATTATAAACTGATCTTGATCAGCCTTGTTGTTGCATTTGTAAAGCCCCGGATGGGATATTCTCATGGCTTGCATGTTAAGCCGCAAGCAGCTGCAACCATGCTTGGGACCTGCAGATGTTTCAATACGACCACAATGTGTAAGAGTAGGAAATCCTTGAGTTGAGTGTCTGAAACAACCAAAACACCCAATCAATATTTATTATCAGATAATATATTAACAACAATAACTATTAAATAAAAAATAATATGTTTTAAATCACTTATATATACCAAGAGGTCTTTTGTATTGAACTTAATACATGTTAGGCAAGTGATAGTTTAGCTTACTCTTTTGATTTGAAGAAAAATACTGAGATTAATAAAAAACAGGAAATTTTACCTTTGGGTATTATCTTTTGCCTCCTTCCCATTCTTCACAATTAGTTTCTACTAATGACACTGGTTACTCGGAGTTGCCACAACATTTTCACCAGTAATTAATGCAACTTCTGGATTATCTGCCATTTTCTTTAGTATTAACACTAACCGATAACAGCTAAGCGGGAGAAATACCAACAGGTGGTATTTATAAACAATTTAAACAGAGTACCCACTACACAACGTTAAACCATAAAATATACCGAATTTTAAATAAATTAGCACACATAACTAAGGTAATAGATGTGAGTGAGTTAGTTACTTACTTAGTTTTGTTTCAGTATCAACCGTTCTCACTAAGCATTCAGGATACTACAACGTACTCTCAACATGCGCTCAAGATACCAACAACAGTGAAAAGGTTGCGACACAAAGGATAAAAGAATGTTTATCACCAGGGATCTTAATTTGTTCTACTCTCAAAAATACCATGCCAAAGTGTCCTGACCAAGCTATCCTTACATTAGAAAAGTTGAGCATTCAACAAATAACGTCGAGGAAGTTAGGGTAATGCTAAACGTTAATGCAAAACAAAGAACATTGAATCAACATTAGCCTCACGGCTCATTAATTTTCAGTTGCCAAAATAAACTTCAGAAAGGAAAACATTATAAATTTTAGAGTTAGTGATCAGAGCGCAAGATTTAATAGAACCCATGATACTAAACAAGGAGTAATATATTTTTTAATATTTATGTCTATTAAACAATATTAAAAATTAGCAACCGATTCGCATTTAACAGCATGTAAATAAACATTTATAACATAACTAGAGGAGATATGTTCGTATCTAGCGCTCCATCTAATGTCAATAAAAATATCAAAGTATTCCCTAATAACATTAAGTATAAAAACCATTATCTAAAGTATTCCCCAATAACATTAAATATAAGAAAATGATCTTAAGTATTCCCAAATAATATTTAATATAAAAATAACAATAAAAAATATTATTATTAATGCATAGACTCATTTCAAAATAACATGTATAGAATAAGAATTAAATTGCACCATAGTGTTCAAAGATCAAATAGAACAACATTGACTAGAAAAATAATCATCCCAAATCGGATACAAAGGTTTAAGACCAAAAATATGTCATAATCCCCCAACAAATATCGATAGACATTAAATTCAGTTAAACAAAAAATATGTAAATATGCATACGTATATCCAAAGATGACCCAATAGAATCCCTAAAGTATTGTAACTAAATTTAACGCAAACTTAGGCTTCAAAAAAATTATAAAAATATTTCAAAAATAACGATAACTTACATTTAGGTAAGTGCCTGACTGCCATTGGCATCAAAGAGTAATTGCTCCATTGTGGGTACTTCCTTATATCCCATTTAGAACACCGGGGAAGATATGGGAGGGAGTTATTTCATGTCCTATTATGTCATCTTCAGCTAGTTAGTACGTGGTTCTCTCATCGACGCCTGCGCACTACGTCAAGAGGGCCTCTATACGGGGGTAGGGAAACACATGTAATAGCACAGAGCGCCTCTTTCTACCAGTTTTAGCGCCTGCGCAGCGTTCGCTACTCGGGGAAAGTGAGCCGGATTACATAGCACTCCGTGGCTTCATTCTTGTTTTCTCGTCTAACATAGACGGTCAACAGTGATGTGTGTTGATGTGCGTGGAAGATCCACACACTGCGCTGGTTTACTGGTAAAATGGGGTAAGCGTGTATGCACTTTTGTAGGTGGCGGAGGTTGGGTGGCGAAGAGGTTTGTAGCCACGGTACAAATATTCTGCCCCTCTGCAGCCTCCGTCAATCCCCAGCAGAGGTGGTCCAAGCTTTTGACATTGTGTTCCCGGAGACGTCTTTCCCGGTCACAGTACCAGCAGCTAGTCAACACCGAGTTCAGCGTGTCTGGAAGGTAATTAAAGTCCTTCAGTGTCCCCTACCACCTCAGCGGCTTAGCAGCTACCTCAGAAGACTTTCAGGGTTGTCCTCTCCACGTCGTGACGAATGGAACGAAGGAGGGAAGGAGATGTCCACCGATCAAATATAAAGCCAGTACCTAGAAAACATAAAATAAAGACAAAATTCCCACTTAAGTATTAAGCTCAGTACTTACATGGCTAACCTAATGAACATCAAATAATATTCACATGCACTACATAGTCCGTCTCAATAGGCTCCAGATCTTTCGCCATCTGGGACAGGGCATCGGCTGTCACGTTATTTCTATCAGGAACGTGATGCGTGGTGAACTTGTATTTGAATAAGCGCAAACACCCATCTGCTGATCTTTCCTAATTTCTTAGGATGCCGCCACACCCATGACAACGCCATACTATCCGTGTATAACTCAAACTCACGCTGATCTAAATAGTCTGAAAATTTCTCTACGCCAAATACACAAGCAAGACATTCTTTCTCGAAAGCACTGTATTTATGATCAGATTGAGACAAGGTTTTGCTGGTGAATGCCACAGGATGAACCCCATCCGACGACCTTTGAGACAAAACCGTGCCTAGGGTGACAAGAGGAGGCTTCGGCATGAAGAAGGAAGGTAAGTCAAAAATTAGGCATGTGTAAAACTTCGGGGCGGACTAACTCGCTTTTTAGAGCTTTGGAATCACCAGATTGCTCCTCACCCCAGAAAAACGTCATACCTCTTTACTTCAAACAATTCAAAGGGGTGGAAATTTCTGAAAAATTCGGGATGGACTGCGCGTAGTAGGCACACACATGCCTATGAAGTGTATCATACCTTTTAAGATTTGGGTTGCGGGTACTCAACAATGGGTTTCACCCTTTCGGGGTCAATCAGCATGTTCCCATTATAAATAATACACCCCAGATACTTAATGGATTGTTTTGCCCACGTGACTTTGTTCGGGTTAACAGTAAGTCCTGTGTCTCGCAAGTGGCTCAGCACAATATCTAAATGTTCGAGATGTTCGTCAAGAGAATTACTGTGCACACAGATGTCGTCTAGGTAATTAAAGACAAATTTGTACTTTAAATCGGAGAAAACATGGTCCAGAACATGGCTCAAGGCCTGACCACCGAAACTAGCGCCCAGTGGCATATGATTAAACTCATAGATTTGCCAAGGGGTGACGAATCCAGTATTCTTCTTAGAACGCTCGGTGAGCGCGCATTACAAAAAACTCGCATTCCAATCAATGAGACTTTAGCTCCCCCTAGATGTTCAAAAGCACCATCTACATTCGTCATGGGGTATGGGTCAAACTGGATTTTCTTATTGACCTTTCTATAATCTACTACTATCAACCTGTGTCCTTGTCCTTTCCTTGGTATAATAAATTGCGGACTAGCATAAGGATAGTTATATGGTCTAATTAGTCCCTTCTTTTCTAAATCATCTATGCGTTCACGAAAATCTTCAATTTGGGGGGAGGGGGGGTTTGCACAATAATAGAGACCTGACAGGAACTTCATCCATGACCACAATGTCGTAGGGTAGCACGTCACATTTTCCCCAAACATCAGAGTAGTTATTTATCAAATGGTTGATACGATTCCCAAGACATAGTACTAAAATTTCAGAATCATAGACAAGATGCAACTTATGAACTTTGTTTACCTCCAACAAAAAGGCGAACAACGCAGAACTATTTTGTCCGTCCCAGACGGGTATGCGATTCAACCAATCGCCGACAACTTTGGACCAAGTCCTATCATGACTTATCTGGCGGGACAGTAATATTATTAGAAATTGAGTCCTGAGGGGATGGAGGGTAACCAACGGGATCTAATGGGGCATGCATAACATCTGACACAGGCGCATCAGCACTTCTATCAACCACCTGATTGGAAGCATCACTATCACTAATATCAGAACGTAATGAAATTTTCCAACCCATCTGCCGAGACAGCATGGTCCTCAATTCACGGACAGTGGCTTCAGGGTCAATAGATATCCCACGGCCCACAAGATTCGCAATTAATGCCTCTTGGTTCAGCTTATAAACTTGTGATTTACCAACAAGTACTTCAGCCTTGTCCGGCGGTGTCGGATCCATGGCGTAGAACGGGGCTTGTAACAAACAAAAACAACAATTTTAGTAATATGAACAAAAAAGATTAAACCCTAGAAGCAGAGTGGCGCAGCTCAACCGTTCTCACTAAGCATTCAGGATACTACAACGTACTCTCAACATGCGCTCAAGATACCAACAACAGTGAAAAGGTGGCAACACAAAGGATAAAAGAATGTTTATCAACAGGGATCTTAATTTGTTCTACTCTCAAAAATATCAAGCCCAAGTGTCCTGACCAAGCTATCCTTACATTAGAAAAGTTGAGCATTCAACAAATAACGTCGAGGAAGTTAGGGTAATGCTAAACTTTAATGAAAAACAAAGAACATTGAATCAACATTAGCCTCACGGCTCATTTATTTTCAGTTGCCAAAATAAACTTCAGAAAGGAAAACATTATAAATTTTAGAGTTAGCGATCAGAGCGCAAGATAAAATAGAACCCATGATACTAAACAAGGAGTAATATATTTTTTAATATTTATGTCTATTAAAAATTAGCAACCGATTGGCATTTAACAGCATGTAAATAAACATTTATAACATAACTAGAGGAGATATGTTCGTATCTAGCGCTACACCTAATGTCAATAAAAATATCAAAGTATTCCCTAATAACATTAAGTATAAAAACCATGATCTGAAGTATCCCCCAATAACATTAAATATAATAAAATGATCTTAAGTATTCCCAAATAATATTTAATATAAAAACAACAATAAAAATAGTATTATTAATGCATGGACTTTTTTCAAAATAACATGTATAGAATGAGAATTAAAATGAACCATAGTGTTCAAAGATCAAATAGAACAACATTGACTAGAAAAATAATCATCCCAAATCGGATACAAAGGTTTAAGACAAAAAAAATGACTTAATACCCCAACAAATATCGGTAGACATTAAATTCAGTTAAACAAAAATACATAAATATGTATACGTATATCCAAAGATGACCCAATAGAATCCCTAAAGTATTGTAACTAAATTTAACGCAAACTTAGGCTTCAAAAAAATTATAAAAATATTTCGAAAATAATGATAACTTACATTAAGGTAAGTCCCTGACTGCTATTGGCATCAAAGAGTGATTTCTCTATACTGGGTCTTGCTTATATACCATTTAGAACACCGGGAAGATATGGGAGGGAGCTATTTGATGTCCAATTATGTCATCTTCAGCTAGTTATGGCGTGGTTCTCTCATCGACGCCTGCGCACAACGTCAAGAGGGCCTCTATACGAGGGTAGGGAAACACATGTGATAGCACAGAGCGCCTCTTTCTACCAGTTTTAGCGCCTGCGCAGCGTTCGTTACTCGGGGAAAGCAAGCCGGATTACATAGCACTCCGTGGCTTCATTCTTGTTTTCTCGTCTAACGTGGACGGTGAAAAGTGATGTGTGTTGATGTGCGTGGAAGATCCACACACTGCGCTGGTTTCCTGGTAAAACGGGGTAAGTGTGTATGCACTTTTGTAGGTGGTGAAGAGGTTTGTAGCCACGGTACAAGTATATACTCTACGTTCAGACATGGCTGATGGAGTTGGAGAGTTTAGGAATGGTGATGATGGAACTAGGAAGTCAGTTTTGGAGTAGTGGGGGCTGTGTATTTCAATAGTTTTGTTGCAGCAACCAATTTTTTAAATGTATTGTATGTATAGAGAGAGTGAGTTTTGGAATACCAAAATAACTTTTTTTATATACAATAGGAAGTCTAAAACAAGAGTGAAGTATTACCTTCTTTCCGAATTTTTCGGAGTTGGTGAGTTTTAGAATCTGAAAACTCTTAATACATTCCTAATCATGATCACACTATAGTTTGATAAGTGAAGTGTGAAACTAATGGATGTCGACTTGTGAAGAATAAAAGGTAATGAATGGGACAAGTAAGGGTGCTTATTATATTCTCGGCAAATGTAAAGAAATGGAAAGAAGAGGGGTCGCTGAGAGATCGCGATTCATCAATCTTGAAAACATTCAAGTGTCATCGGGCTCGCTCAACAAAATTGCTAGGATGTTTCATAGACTATAACTATATTTATATTTGATAATTATGTTCATCTTTCGTTTGTGTAGATGAATAATTTCATCCTTAATAAATCCATTATTTGCGCTTTCTAAACCGACAGATTATATCAGCACAAGACTTATATTTTAACTTATTACTGTTTTTTTTATTTATTTTTACTACCGCGTCTTACTACCCGTTTGGGTTGTACGCCTATGTACTAATTATACTAATAATTGAGAAATTGGGAAGGTTGAATATAGAGGAAGTGAACCCGCATTTGCGTGGAGGGAAATCGGAAAACCATTTAGGAAAAATGTTCACCCGAGCGAGATTCGAACCTCGATCTCCCTATCCTCGGCAGTCTAGCTCAACACGAAACTAGCGAGTTAGCTAACTACGCCACCGAGGCGGGTAATTCATTACTGTGAAAGGGTAAACCCACATTTTACCAATAATACATTTTTCAGCCGTGTCAGTAATCGAACCCTGGACCATTATCTCAGTGGACAGACATGGTACCTACTGAGCTAAAGTGTCGCACGTCTCTTAGACAATTTGTCGTTAAGTGTTGTGTTTTTCCTAAACTAGTTATCAATGTAGGTAATACATGTAACTAGATTCTTAATACATTTTTTCTAATAAAATACATAGCTGTTGAAATAACTTAAGACACAAATTTTCAGCAATTGAAAATTTAATCAATTTTTTAAATGCCTTGAAAAAAAGGGGAGAGTTACTTTGGTTGAGATTAAGGGGGTCGTTTATGGCTTGAATAAGTTTAAATCAATATTTCAAAGAGGGAGAAAAGTATGTGATTAATTACATTTATTTGAACATGATAAAAGTTTGAATGCAACTAGTATTTATTTATAACTAACATTTAAAAAATAGTTTTTTTTATACAACATTGTATTACTAATTCGATTCTCTGTATAGCTAAAAAGTATTGTTTATAATATTAGGACTCCTGCACTAATAAATGTACGGTCGGAAAACTGGGTGTTGGGTCTATTCTAAACTTTAGTCTGCTCTAAGTCTTATGTTGAAATAAAGAGCCCGTTCAGACAGATCACGCTAAATATTCCAAATAAATAAAAAGTCTTATAAAATATAATGTTTTTATATTTATTTTCGACTCATCTTTTAACTACTTTCTTCTAATTGTTCCTCTAGGACAGGGGTTGTAACTCACGGCCTGCGGGCCACATCCACCCGCAAGACTTATCCTACCGGCCCACTTGTCTCCGACACCTCCTCAGTTAAACACTGGCTTCTCAAACAGACATGATTTTAACACACGATATTGTTATCAAGACACAAACCAGGATACTGTTTTTATCTTATTAAATATTAACGACAGCTATTAGTTATTTCTTGTGTACCGGACTTATCTGTACAACTTAAGGTTGG
Organism: Timema shepardi; assembly: GCA_902151425.1. Lineage (NCBI taxonomy): Eukaryota > Metazoa > Arthropoda > Insecta > Phasmatodea > Timematidae > Timema > Timema shepardi. Next base: position 18,378 of record CABFVX010005302.1, read on the forward strand.
CACACACTTTTCCGTATCGCATTGTGTGTCTACACTCTACATTTAAAAAATGAAAATGGTCTGAACCCAAATCGTGAATATATTGTGTGCCGATGTGATGCGCCCTGGTTGCACACTCTGATATTGCAACCAAGGTCTGTAATCGTGCAATCCTTTGTTTACACGGAACATACTTGGAACGGGGCCGTGTAATTGGGACCTGCCTCATTTAATCGTTCTCCTGTAATCCTCCCCCCTCCCCCACCCCCACCCTTAACGCACGCGTTACTCTCTCTTCTCGCGAATTCTCGCAATTAATCACACCCTGCCCAGGGTCTGACATTTCATTAGCTTTTTTTCATCTCTCTCTTTCTCTCGCTTTCTCCTCGCTATGCCCGCCTCGTATTTTATATATATATATATATATATATATATATATATATATATATATATATATATATAT
>CABFVX010005302.1:25113-52630 GCA_902151425.1 Timema shepardi
TTGATATTGTTGTAACATCCCTTCTCCCTCCAAGTGTGTATGGCTTGATATTGTTGTAACATCCCTTCTCCCTCCAAGTGTGTATGGCTTGACATTGTTGTGACATCCCTTCTTCCTCCAAGTGCGTATGGCTTGATATTGTTGTGACATCCCTTCTCCCTCCACGTGTGTATGGTTTGATATTGTTGTGACATCCCTTCTCCCTCCAAGTGCGTATGGCTTGATATTGTTGTAACATTCCTTCTCCCTCCAAGTGTGTATGGTTTGATATTGTTGTGACATCCCTTCTCCCTCCAAGTGCGTATGGCTTGATATTGTTGTAACATCCCTTCTCCCTCCAAGTGTGTATGGCTTGATATTGTTGTAACATCCCTTCTCCCTCCAAGTGTGTATGGCTTGATATTGTTGTGACATATTTTCTCCCTCCAAGTGTGTATGGTTTGATATTGTTGTGACATATTTTCTCCCTCCAAGTGCGTATGGCTTGATATTGTTGTAACATCCCTTCTCCCTCCAAGTGCGTATGGCTTGATATTGTTGTAACATCCCTTCTCCCTCCAAGTGTGTATGGCTTGACATTGTTGTGACATCCCTTCTTCCTCCAAATGTGTATGGTTTAATATTGTTGTGACATCCCTTCTCCCTCCAAGTGTGTATGGTTTGATATTGTTGTGACATCCCTTCTCCCTCCAAGTGTGTATGGCTTGACATTGTTGTGACATCCCTTCTCCCTCCAAGTGTGTATGGTTTGATATTGTTGTGACATATTTTCTCCCTCCAAGTGCGTATGGCTTGATATTGTTGTGACATCCCTTCTCCCTCCAAGTGTGTATGGTTTGATATTGTTGTGACATATTTTCTCCCTCCAAGTGTGTATGGTTTGATATTGTTGTGACATCCCTTCTGTCTCCAAGTGTGTATGGTTTGATATTGTTGTTAATAACCCTCTCTTTCTCTCCAAGTGTATATGATCTGGTGTTTCGGGTACAGAACATTATTCATTTATACCATCACCTTGGTATCTAGATTATTTTAGTTATTTGAGTCGTTCTGTTTAAACTTGTATATTTAAATTTATATTAAGATAATTTGATTAAATATATTCTAGTTTTTTTTCTATTCTACAATTGTTTTTAAGTAATTATAAATAGTATTTACATTTGGAACTTCTACTGATTTAATTGGTTTATTGTGGCTTTGTAATGTACTCAAATGTAAAAATCTAATTATTTTCTTCAAATATAATAGTACTTGCCTCCAGCTATTTAAATTAACTTTAAAAAAAGGAAATGATGTTATATATTGCAACAATATTATCTTTACTTTCTCATAGCAAGAGAAAGTATTATAACTGTGAAAATATCAATCTCGAGCTTATGATGAATCTTTACATTTTATGTATACCCGAACCCAAAAAAGAGTATTTTACCATTTCTGTTAGTTCCCATGTCTGTATGTCTGTCTGTCCCTGGCCACGGATTCGAAACGGTTTGATTGATTTGGTTTAAGCTTGATATTTAAATTTTAAAGGACTTTTTTTTTTTGTATTCCGACCCAAACATTCGAATCAAAGGTAGTTTACTAATGAGTAATTTTTTGTATTCAAAATTTTTCGGAAATGGCACAAACGATTTTGATTAAAATTCATATTTAAGATTTGTTTGAAATTACCAATAGCACTTTATCATAAGTTTTCGGCAAAAATTTGTTGGAAGGTAAGATAGATTTTTGAAAATTTTAAAGATTTTGAAAATGTCTCTAATGATTTTGTTAAAAATATATATCTAGGGCTCATGTGGTATGACAAATAACACCGTATAACTCTTTTTTTAGTGAAAACTCATTTATGGGTAATTTGCTGATGATTGATTTTGCAAAGACTTGAAGTATTTTACAAATGATCTTAACGATTTGGTTTCAGATGGATATCCTGGGATTGTTTTGACATAAATAACACTGTATACTGGTTTTGGTTATAAAAACTCATTTAATGATACATTATAATTTAAAGTAAGAAATACTTTGAAAATGGCTTCACCAAGTTCTTTTAAACTGTATATTTGGGACGTTTAACATGACAAATAAAACTGTGTTCTTTGCTATGGGGTTTAATTATTTTGAGGGTAGTTTACTATGGCGTTTTTGAATTAGAATATTTAAAAAACTGGCTCTAGCAATTTGGTTAATTATTATTAATAATTTTATTACATATTGAATGATAAGATAAACTGCTTTAAAAAAATAGTGGATAACTGAAGATTGATTTTTTGTAAACTTTAAATATTTTTTAAATTAGTCATATTGATTTTGTTAAAAATTAGTTTCGGGGGACTATTTTTAATGATAATAAATAATGTATCTTTATTATTATTCTTTCAAATAAATTAATTTAATGGTAGTTTACTCAAGAGAAATTATAGACAATATGTCATATTTCGTAATATACCTTACAAAATGATTTAAAATGAGTAGCTGGGAATAGTTTATCATGATAATTAAAAATACGTTTTTATTTTCAAAAAATACATATAATTTTAGGTTAGTTTACAAATAACTTTTTTTTTTAGTTTAACATTTGATAAAAATATTTGAACCATTTGTATTAAAGTATAGGTATAGATCAAGAATTTGTAATGTTTTGTTTTTATGAGTAAAATTTAAATAAGGGTAATTTACTGAAAACATATTTTTGAACATTTTATTTGGAGCTAAAATCTACTATATTAGAATGTTAGTGCGATTGTGTTGTATGAATTTTTTTTATAAAGCTATCACCAATTTTTTGGGAAAAGAACCCTTTACTTCTAAGTCACAATCACGCACCTAGCAATATATTTTCTCTGACAGTCATTTAATTAAAAGGAAAATTATTTTTTATTGTGATAGAAATTTCCATTAGTTTATAGGATTTCAAGATAAATATTTGAGAGTGATATTTGTTGTGAGGTCTTTTAGAAGCTGTTTTTGTCCCCAACAGCACGGGCACATGCCCCAAGTTAATGGCTATATTGTTGTGGTGAAATGGAGCTGCCACGAACACGGCTAATAATATTATCAACGTTATTATTCGAGTGTATTGTATGGAAACAGAAAATATTGGGAGGCCGAGGGACGGAGCGTCTGGGAGTGATTTGTTGTCAAGAGCAGGCTGGTTTGTTCAACAATAGCTCCCTGGTGGTAACTGTGTGACCAGACATAGCTCGTGGTTAGTAACATGATCACTCCAATATTGTTTATCAACTGTGTGACCAGACATAGCTCGTGGCTAGTAACACGATCACTCCAATATTGTTTACCAACTGTGTGATCAGACATAGCTCGTGGTTAGTAACATGTTCACTCCAATATTGTTTACCAACTGTGTGACCAGACATAGCTCGTGGTTAGTAACACGATCACTCCAATATTGTTTACCAACTGTGTGACCAGACATAGCTCGTGGTTAGTAACATGATCACTCCAATATTGTTTACCAACTGTGTGACCAGACATAGCTCGTGGTTAGTAACATGATCACTCCAATATTGTTTACCAACTGTGTGACCAGACATAGCTCGTGGTTAGTAACATGATCACTCCAATATTGTTTACCAACTGTGTGACCAGACATAGCTCGTGGTTAGTAACATGATCACTCCAATATTGTTTACCAACTGTGTGACCAGACATAGCTCGTGGTTAGTAACATGATCACTCCAATATTGTTTACCAACTGTGTGACCAGACATAGCTCGTGGTTAGTAACATGATCACTCCAATATTGTTTACCAACTGTGTGACCAGACATAGCTCGTGGTTAGTAACATGATCACTCCAATATTGTTTACCAACTGTGTGACCAGACATAGCTCGTGGTTAGTAACATGATCACTCCAATATTGTTTACCAACTGTGTGACCAGACATAGCTCGTGGTTAGTAACATGATCACTCCAATATTGTTTACCAACTGTGTGACCAGACATAGCTCGTGGTTAGTAACATGATCACTCCAATATTGTTTACCAACTGTGTGACCAGACATAGCTCGTGGTTAGTAACATGATCACTCCAATATTGTTTACCAACTGTGTGACCAGACATAGCTCGTGGTTAGTAACATGATCACTCCAATATTGTTTACCAACTGTGTGACCAGACATAGCTCGTGGTTAGTAACATGATCACTCCAATATTGTTTACCAACTGTGTGACCAGACATAGCTCGTGGTTAGTAACATGATCACTCCAATATTGTTTACCAACTGTGTGACCAGACATAGCTCGTGGTTAGTAACATGATCACTCCAATATTGTTTACCAACTGTGTGACCAGACATAGCTCGTGGTTAGTAACATGATCACTCCAATATTGTTTACCAACTGTGTGACCAGACATAGCTCGTGGTTAGTAACATGATCACTCCAATATTGTTTACCAACTGTGTGACCAGACATAGCTCGTGGTTAGTAACATGATCACTCCAATATTGTTTACCAACTGTGTGACCAGACATAGCTCGTGGTTAGTAACATGATCACTCCAATATTGTTTACCAACTGTGTGACCAGACATAGCTCGTGGTTAGTAACATGATCACTCCAATATTGTTTACCAACTGTGTGACCAGACATAGCTCGTGGTTAGTAACATGATCACTCCAATATTGTTTACCAACTGTGTGACCAGACATAGCTCGTGGTTAGTAACATGATCACTCCAATATTGTTTACCAACTGTGTGACCAGACATAGCTCGTGGTTAGTAACATGATCACTCCAATATTGTTTACCAACTGTGTGACCAGACATAGCTCGTGGTTAGTAACATGATCACTCCAATATTGTTTACCAACTGTGTGACCAGACATAGCTCGTGGCTAGTAACATGATCACTCCAATATTGTTTACCAACTGTGTGATCTATCATAATCAAACTATACCCAATTTGACAAGACGAGAATACCGGTGTTTGAATTCACTCTTTTCATACTAATAAACAAATATGTTATATATATATTTAAATAAATATGTATAAATATATAAACCTTTGTTGCTTATTAACCATTCAGTTTATACGCCTATGTACTAATTACGCTAATGGCTTTAGAGATTAGAAGGCTATATTAGTAAGAAGTGTACCTGAATTTCCGGGGAAGGAGAGTGGAAAACCATTTAGGAAAGTCATTTTGAAAACCACCCTCAGTACACTCGACCAAGATTCTAACCTCGATCTCCCAGTCATGCGCAGTCTAGCCTTGGCTCAGTGGTAGAGCGTGCAGGGTTTGATTATCGTGTCCAGGTGTCATTTTTCTCTTAAATTAATACAATCCTTCTAGCCAATTATATGAAATTTAAAACATTAAATAATTAACTAATATATATTAAAATAAAACATAATATTTTCTATTACACTTTATTTAAAACGTATTAGCACGGGAAGTATCTGTGAGCTATAGTATAGTAACAAAGATAATAATCTCGCTATCTTAATTTGTTATTAAGAACGCAAGATCAAACAAACGTTACTAATTACCAAATATACCAAACGAAATCGAATATAGCACATTATTAAAAGATGTCAGCTGAATCAACAAAATTAATAATAATAATAATATTTAGCACCGCATCTTACTACCCGTTCGGGTTATACGCTTTAAGTACTAATTACTCTTATGGATTAGGAATTGGGGAGGTTGTATTAGAGGAAGTGAACCCGCATTTGCGTGGAAGGAGAGTGGAACACCATTTAGGAAAAACCACCCCCAGTTCACCCGACCGAGATTCGAACCTCGATCTCCCCGTCCTCAGCAGTCGAGCTAAACACGACAAGCGTGTTAGCCAACTACGCCACCGAGGCGGGTATCAACAAAATTAAATGCATCACATGCCTGATGTCAACTGAATTGATGTGCGCACCTCCAACAAAAGTTAATTATTTGCTTTAGAAATCAAAATATATAAAAATACATGGTGGCCCACGAAAAGTAGCCCGCCTCCTACATCCAGCAAGCGCCTCCCTTTGAATTGGAGGTCAATCTCCCTCCACCCATATTGTGATATGAAGAATTAGTCAACAAAGCTTTAGACAAGCAGTTCACTTGCTCATTCATGTCACAATATGGGTGGAGGGAGATTGACCTCCTCCAATTCAGAGGGAGGCGCCTGTTGAATATAGGAGGCGGGCTACTTTTCCGTGGGCCACTCTGTACAATGAAGAGTTTGCCCGCCATGAGCATTGCGCGATATTTACCGCATACAGAGGCCTGTCATTTAAAAATATTAGCCTCTGTGCACGAACATGTGCACCTAGAAGGCGGAATTTTAAAATTTGGATGTTTTTAAAATCAATTAAACTGTGTTAGAAGGAATAACATGATGAGTTGTTTTCTGTTTCGATCAAAAGAAAAGCTTTGTCCGGGATATGCACTGTATTGCGTGGTTACCCCGGGTACTGCTGCTAGCATTTACTAAAACATTAACCTACATAAGTAAAGAAACAATCCGTCTAAGCCAAAAGTAATACAATTAATAAATACTCTATCAGCTGATTAGAAAATGTAGTGTTCTCGGGCACGATGTGGCAATTGACTTTGTTGTGGGGGGAAGTTAACTTACGAAAGGTTTATTTACATACATCATCGTTTCCAACCTCTGACCTGGGTCAGATTTTTATTCATGTCATATATTTCCCACTACCGGCTGGCTAGGCCTGTCGTACCTTCGTATGTCTTATAATCTAGGACAGGCACAACATCCATTCCCTGGCCGTTAACTTATCAATGGGAAAGGGTAAACTCATATTTTCATCAAAGACAAATTTTTCGGCCATGCCAGGAATTGAACCTGGGATCAATAGACAGACACGCTACCGGCTGAACTAAGGTGTCCGACAACTAAACATAATAACCAGGAAATAATATATGTGTAACGTGTTTTGAAGAGATAACACGCCTTTGTTTAACAATTTGAAAAATGAGGCCTAAGATTGTAGCGAGTTGTCTTTGATTAATATTGATGTGCCATTGTGATCGTTTATTATTATTATTATTATTATTATTATTACACTTTCTGAACAGACTGATTATATCAGTACACAAGAATTTCTACGAGCGAGAGCGCAAAGCTTACCAATTTTGCCGGAAAAGTATTTCCACATACCTTCCAAAATACTGTTACATGCCACAATCGACACGGGGCCGACAGCTTTAATTCTTCTCCTAAGGAAGTTGAGTTACGGATTTTAATCGCTCAAGAAAAATCCTTCGGCTCCGGCTGGTTTTGAACACACGAACATCGGGTCCTGAGGCGAGCATTTTACCCCAAGACCGGGCAGTGTTATTTGGTGATCCATGTAAGCTTGGCCTGTTGTTGGAACCTGTAGTACGATCCAAGGTGGTGCATGTTTGAAGGGGTCGCACACAAGTACTAGCACACAATCATTTATGTTAATATGAATCTATGGACTTTATAATGACAGGGTTCCCGATATAATAAAAAGAAATCTTAAAAATATGCCTCTGTAGCACATGACTAAACACAGTGTTGTATGCGACATGTTGGTATCCACACCGTGATGTTTATAATACATGTCTAAGCACAGTGCTGTGTGCAACATGTTGGTCTCCACACCGTGACGTATATAGCACATGTCTTCATAATCTATTCCTTGATGTAATGAAAAATCTTCAGACAATGAGTTAGTCATCATTAATAAGCCCTGAGGCATGCATTGTGTCGCCTTGCGCAGATTTGTGCACTTAAAATACCGCCCCTGGCATCTTTAATTAAAATAGTTGTAAGCTTGCCTGTCTGTAATAAGGCCGAGGGCGAGAGATGGGGGAATAAACTGAGTGGCGCCCCTAAGACGGCCGTCTACTGCAGCTTCCGACATCACCTTGGCGCGCAGCGTCACGGCGTCACCAGAGGGCTCATTGAGGGGCTCCTTACGTCCTAACAGTATGTTAATACATGTCTTAAGCTGAGAGCAATTAGCGCTAATGACTACAGATAGGTGCACTAAGATAAAATTGTGGTAAAGTCACGCGCTTTATTGAACCGCAAAATACTGAGATAATATAATTCGTTTGGCTCGCTCGACTTGAGAACCCGCCTTCATAAGGAGATTGGAAGAGCGAATTGTAGGAGATAGGCTGCTAAACAAGAAGAACGAACCAAACAAACTAGTGACAATGGACCCAACTTCTAAGGTTTAATTTTCATACAAAGAGTGCTTTAGAAAAAAAAAATACTGTGGTCAACATCGATGTCGATAATGACGTTAATTTGGCATTAGTTTTAATTATAAAGGTTTAGTTAAAATTTACGAAACTGATTGTGATGCAGTTTTTTTTAATAATGAAGATTATGACTGGGAAGTTTTTAGGCTATTGATCAATTAAAATTGATGTTTTTCCAAGATTTTCTCTTAAAACGAGTAAACAATTATATGAATTCTTCTATTAAATGTATAATTTATAATTTTTTTGCGTAGTTCGATCGCCAAATCTAAAGAGTAATTACAAAATCTATTTCAATAATAAATCCAAAGAGAAAAATATTTTAGTTTAGTTTGTTGTTTTGAATTCACAGATCCTTATAAAGGATATTTTTATATAGCTATAGGCTTTGTGCGCCAGTACTGGTGGCGCGACTCGTGATGACTTGGTACTTGGTAAGTTCTTGCAGGGTAGGTCTGTGAGGCATCATGTCTAGTATTTGATGGCGGTAAACATGATGCCGCTCAGACTTGCCCTGCAAGAACTTATAAATGTGGCCGTCTTGCGCGCTGGTGTCGTGAATTCAAATATTGTCTGCACTTTGCACGGAGCCTATAGTAATATGTTCGAATATAGCCAAAGAATTATTGAATAGATTCGAATGCGGTATGTTTTATATTATGTCGAATCACTCTAGAAAGGTTATAAGCTAGCTACTGTTATAATTTTAGGAAAAAATAAATTAAAACGACGACATAGATCCGGTGATAAGTTTGGAGATCCTAGATTCAAACATCGACCCACAGCCCCGTGCAAGTGTGACTAAATGTATGGTATACGGCCCCTTCGGACTTTGGAATCGATTGTGTCCGTGAATGCAGCAAAAATTATCCAAAAAACTTTCAAAGAGCTGCGTCATTGGGCATGACAGATACTATAAGCGCCGTATACGCCAACCCGACGATGGAGGGCGCTTGGCCACGAAACGTTTTTGAACGTTGTAGATAAACAATCGTTGGGTCGTTTGACAAAATCCCGTCCTGTTAAGGGTGTTCGATTCCCAAATTAATGTGGAGCTGTACAGTCTCATCAAATCAATTAATTTTGTATGTAAGTAAATCAACAAGGTAAGTGATCAAGTGACGTTTAGTACTAACTTGGTCAATGAGGTGGGACAATTTCGGCTGAGACTATCCAACGTAGTATGCATTTAGCTGTCCACAATTAGTATATTTTACAACAAGTATTGTCACTGACATCACCAACAACCCATGCGACACACCATTAACAACCTCCTTCAAACTGTGCGCTAAGGATCTCTTTGCGAATACGTTTATTTACTAAGAGGTTGCTTCATGTATTGCTTGGAAAACTAAGAAACTCCAGGCGGAAATCCAGGTGTTCTCTTGAGGAACCTCCCGGAGTAATGAAGGGCGATGTCCTCAGCCGGGTGTATGAATAGCACAGTGTGTTACTATTTGAGAATATGACTTCATGTCGCCGAAGGTCCAATTTCATTAAAAAACTTACGTGCCGTGAACAACATAACCCGTGGATACTACCACACTGGGATTCTACGAGGACAATTCGCACTGAAACAGTACTTTAGAGAAAGCCGCTTTGTGTAGCTCATAATATCCCAATTTAAGGTCCAGACTCTGGATAGAACTCGGGAACAACAATGCTCTCGCGGGAGGAGTCACCGTATTGTTTTCAAGAGAATCCCGACAAACTCTACCGGTAATTCCTAGAGTCACCAGAGCTGACGAGATCAACGTCTGTCCTAAATGATCCTAAATATGTCTGGACGTGTTGAAACTTTCCTTATCAACCAACAGGCGCATCCGCTTGTTCTAAGACAAAACCTAGACTTATCTGTCGATATATTGGTAAAACTTGGTAATGGAGTCTTAGCAGAGCACGAAGGCAAGGTAGGGGTCAAGGATATCCAGGAATGAGTATATTTTATTTATCCCCATATACGATGTCGGCAAAACAAGCCTCCCTCGTGCTTCCAGGAGCAAGATATTCTAGCTCCAAAACGGAATCAGCTAATAGTAATAATATTAACGAATGTATTTGAGACCAGTTCGAAGTGCCATACCGCAGTTATATTCTCACAAGAATTACTCTGTCTAATTTTTAATCCCCTTAGTTCATTTGGTTTACCCATTTAAGCTCTTCAATTAAATTTTGAGCACCTATAATTTTGATGCGTAATTTTAACGCACCTAAAGTGTGTAATGGGACATTCTTACAGGTAAACAGTCTGAAAGACTTGTGATCACAGAGACGACTGTTATGACAGGCTGCGTTACAAGAATCCCCTTGGTTCCATCATCCCTGCCCTTACAGTTTGAATACATGTAATGTTCTATCAAGGTTCAGGTGGCAGGCGTTGATCTCTCAGGTGTTGTTCCCGTCATAGTTGTAGCAGCAACCTGTAACTACTCGCTCCTGTAGTAAAACCTACTAACGTCACTCCCAAAGAGGCCTTGCCTTACATTTTGTTACTTTATTCCCTGCAATAATTAATACACTTAGTCTGTGTGTCTAACCTTAAAACACGCTACATTGATTTGTTTAATTCTGAAGATACATCTTTTATAAAGTTTTCATCGTGGCAATATATACCTTTATACATTGCGTGATTTCTTCTCTGGGCGGGAAGTTGAAAACTCTGGAATTAGAAAAGTTACCTCTAGCGACGCTGCGGACAAGAACTAGTTAGTAATAACATTAAAAATTGACATTTACAGGTGACATGACTTAACGTATGAATGCATAAAAGTAGATCCAATAATTTTTCTAGCAGTCAGATTAGGTTCTTCTAATGAAAATTGGATTGTAATTTTAACAATTCTGACTGTTTTTTCTAATTTTTGGAGTAGTCCTAAATCTATTTGGTACCAGGTACACGTCACAATCATATTTAGTCAAAACTATTTCTAGCTACAAATTTAGAAAAAAGAAAAGCACACATTATTTCTCTTAACTATAACTAAATTATTTGAATTCACGGGACCAAATAAGACGTGATTAATGACAGAGCTTTTATAATGGCCTCACCTTTTTAATAAAGTTCAACAAGCGATGTGACAATACAGTTACGGTGCATTATTTAGGAATACTCAAAGCTCGTAAGAAATGTGAAAAAAAACATTATAACATAAACATAATGGAAAAAGAGCATCACATTTCCCCATAGAACATACACGAAAGAATATTCAAATTTACATAAACATTTTGGGAATATTATCATTATTATTAGCACCGCGTCTTACTACCCGTTCGGGTTATACGCACTTACGCTAACGTGTAATGGTAGGGTGATTGTGAGATGAAATGGAGGACCTACAGTTTAACGTGGAATCCGAACCATGGTGGAGGCCTGGCATTCCCCACATTCACAAGATGTCTTGTCAGAGGTGAAGGAAGGGTTTGGTAATCAGATAAATCTGTGCCGGGACCGAGGATTGAACCCCGGCCGCAAGCACAGAAGTCTGACACCTTACCCCTATACCGCCAGGTCACCGGCATTTTGGGAATAAAAGAACATCTCGGTCCACCCAAGAGTACAACAATCAGCTCGCTATTTCTCAGACCTCCATTTTCTTTTAGCTTGGGAAATGGTTGTATAAGATATATTTTAAATACAAGTGTTTTATTAATAAATTCGTACAACTTTGTATCTCAAATAGTTGCGGGGATATGATCAAAACCGGAAATAACCGCTCATGTAAAGTTACCTTCAAATAACTTTCCTGGAAAAATAGTTTTTAATCTTAACAAAAATGTATAGATATAAAGCTTAGTCAAAATAGTTAAAGCCGGTTTAGATAAAAACAATTCAGCCTAAAGTATATTACTCGTAATTTGAGGGTTAAAAATATACTTTGAAAAGCCCCTCTGGGTGTCCTTATGAAAACCCCGGATACCCAGTTTTATCCCGATCAGTAAAATGGTTTCGGCTCTGGTCCGACATTACGAAAAATACTTTTTCTGATTCAGGGGGTCATGAAACTTCAACATTCGTCAAAATCTCCAATTCAATTTGTTTGACAATCATAATACTTTCTCTCTACAAGGGGTGAAAATGTATGTGATTGTTCCAAAGCAAAATGATCCTTAGAATCAGGTCGAGCCGAGCGCGTTTCCACAGTTTTATGAAACGATCATACAATTCAAGATCAATTTCTGCGTCCACTGGTGTGGTTGACTGTATTTGAATCAGACATTACAGGTTCATTTGAATGCTATATTTAAATAATTATTTGTTCCGAAAACAGTTCTCTTCATAAATATAATTTAAATATACCATTATTTAAAATAAAACATAATCTTATATCAATGAAAATAATAGTTGCAACTCAATACTAATCACACCATACAATATAGCAAACTTATCCTATGAATATAAAAACCATACATGTTTTTTATGCCTATGAATTACGTCAGTGATATGTTAAATGCGCATGCGTCACCTTCTTTGGTTAAATCATTCTCTAGCAGCGATATTCCCCCAATCGCAGCGAGGTTTACCCACTTTACACGGCGAGTATTCAGATAGTCACGGGTATTATTAATGGAGTTAAAAACAGTTCACTCTAAGATTCGCATGAAATATTATTCTCCCCCCAAGAAAATTACCTATAGAAGAGCATCATTGTTGTTAAATAATCACCATCTTATAACAAACTTTCGCCTAGCTTCTAGATCTTGGGGTATGATCATTGTTGTAGAATAATCACTATATCATATCAACAAAGTCTCTCATAGCTTCTAGATAGTGATGTTAAATCATTGTTGTAGAATATTGTAGAATAATCACTGTATCTTATCAACAAAGTATCTCATAGCTTCTATATAGTGATGTTAAATCATTGTTGTAGAATAATCACTATATCTTATCAACAAAGTTGCTCATAGCTTCTAGATAGTGATGTTAAAACATTGTTGTAGAATAATCACAGTATCTTATCAACAAAGTCTCTCATAGCTTCTAGATAGTGATGTTAAATCATTGTTGTAGAATAATCACAATATATTATCAACAAAGTCTCGCCTAGCTTCTAGATAGTGATGTTAAAACATTGTTGTAGAATAATCACAGTATTTTATCAACAAAGTCTCTCATAGCTTCTAGATAGTGATGTTAAATCATTGTTGTAGAATAATCACAGTATCTTATCAACAAAGTCTCGCCTAGCTTCTCTATATTGAGGTTGACCTATTCTACAACTCAACATGTCCTGTTCACAATCAACATAAATGCGTAGTTTTTACTTTACGGCGACCTGGTAGGTCTAATGAGCGCTATTCTTTTGTTTTCTAACTTGTGAAAATGGCGGCTAGTATGCTCAGGGGGTAATAGGGAGGGAATCCCTGCCACTGTAACTACCATCAACTGTTTTTAATTAATATAACCCAGCACCACCCCAATTTGCTCGTTAAAAAGTTGCGCGCCTTAGTATCCCACCTCCTGCCCAACAGAATGCGCCACCCTACGATATTTTTAATACTAGTAACTTCCGGTTTGTGTGACGTCATGGACGATTAATCTTCGTTATGGGCTCGCTTTAACATTTTCAAAACGTAATAAGCGTGAGGTTTAAATTGGAAGCTGAGTGAGTCTCATTATTCCCGAGAACTGAAAAACAAAATGACGTTATTACGGTTTCTCTTCTATATACCTTCATCTCGCTTCGAGGGAGGGTTCCATTACACACAAATTAATAATGTGGCTGTTTGGGGACAGGCGAGGGTTGTTTGCATGACAGCCTGAACAGCACTGCCCTGGGTAGGACACGATCATCCGAAACATGTCACTTGACGCAGGTGCTGGGGCGGGGACGTTCTTTTACACAATTGATCCAAGTACTTAACAAACTGAACGCTAGATGGACATTCAGTCTCCTCGAAAAGCTGGTTGGGTTACCTTGACACTATTACACTATCTGTTCTTCATACATCTCAACGTTCAAAATTAGAGTAAATAAAAAGCAATAAAAGGTTCTATCACTCTTATCAACTTTGTACACATCCTTATTTCAATTTTAATATTGTAATAATTAGAACATTACAAAATTTGGAATGTTTAAAAGAAAAAAAGTGCCTAGGAATATATTTGATCCAAAAAGGGTGCAACTGAGGATTGGAAGAGGTCACATAATGATGAGCTACATTCCCTGTACTCATTATAACACATTGTTAGCATAATCACGTCTCGTAGATTACAATAACTGGCAGGACATGTAGCGCGAATGGGAGGAGCTAGAACTTTTTTCAGGGTACTGGCTGGCAAACCCAATAGGAAGACCTAGACGAAGATGGGATGATAACACTAAAATGGACCTGAAAGAGATAGGGTGTAATGAGGTGGACTGGATAGAACTAGCTCAAGATGGGTATAGGATGTAGTGAGGTAGACTGGATAGAACTAGCTCAAAATGGGTATAGGATGTAGTGAGGTGGACTGGATAGAACTAGCTCAAGATAGAGATAGGTTGTCGTGAGATGGACTGGATATAACTACCTCAAGATTGGTATAAGATGTAGTGAGGTAGACTGGATAGAACTAGCTCAAGATAGGGATAGGGTGTAGTGAGGTAGACTGGATATAACTAGCTCAAGATAGGGATAGGGTGTGGTGAGGTAGACTGGATATAACTAGCTCAAGATGGGTATAGGATGTAGTGAGGTAGACTGGATAGAACTAGCTCAAGATAGGGATAGGGTGTAATGAGGTGGACTGGATAGAACTAGCTCAAGATAGAGATAGGGTGTAGTGAGGTAGACTGGATATAACTAGCTCAAGATGGGTATAGGATGTAGTGAGGTAGACTGGATAGAACTAGCTCAAGATAGAGATAGGGTGTAGTGAGGTAGATTGGATAGAACTAGCTCGAGCTCTTATGTACCAGTATGAATCACAAGCGCCCGCCACACCCATTTTATACCAAGGAAGATAGGTCTAAGATCGCAAGTCTCAGGGGAAACGGACGCTATTATCTATGTGTAAGGTGCTAGATACCGCTTATTCTGTTGATGGTGATAGAACGGGTGTTAGAAAAGATCTTTATATCTTTACAGATAACAATATCAAAATGAAAGTTATATCTCAGTGTCTGTATTCTAAGTCTCACAACTTAAACATAACATGAGACGAGGTAAGTCAATCTTAATAGAGGAAATGGATTCTTAACATTCATTTTGCTCGAGGATAGTAATTTTGTAAGAACAAGAAAGATTAGTCATCCCATATTTAGGTTATACTAATTATTATTTCTCAAAATTATATTTTATTTTAATAGTTGACCTTTTAATACCAAGTACGCAAGATAAAATCATGATCTACATGATGATATACAATCCACGAGCGGTCTGTCCGTATTTCCGAGCCTCTTTCTTCTAGTTCCTTATATCCGAGTCCAATATTTCCTTTGAGCGAATATTGCTTGTCAAATAGATAAAGTGAATTCTTGAAACTACTTGATCTGTGAATGAGCGTGTGAATATGTTTCTACTTGTTGGTATTCCAATAAATGTAATATCATATTTAAACTATGATTAATTGGAAGAGAAGACTAATGCCTTATTTTCGCCATATACATAAAGATTATTATTATTATCTTCTTCCCTGACCATTCAATCTTATTTAAATAAATAACTTAATCTTGATTACCTTGTCTTTTCTAAATTGAGAACTAGATTTAACTCATATTCCTCCTTCCATATTTCTGTCAAAGAAGATTATTTTCCCATGATAAACAATGGTGACATTTGGCCGTCTGGTTGTATCATTGCACCTTACTATGGGAAGTTGCTGCCAGAGCGGATAATCTGTGAGGAGTCTCCCTGTGTGTCTGTCTGCCCCTGTAAACGCTGCTGTTGCATTTGACCTTGACTCTCAAGAGGATTCAAATCGAACCCCACTCGTGACCATCGATGGAGGTCTGGAGGCTACGTCCCAACCCATCTCCCAGTGAATAATAGTGATATGCTATTATATTATCAAAATGTTCGGGTCTACGAACCAAAGCAAGGGAATTATTTACAAAGGTTCGTTTGAATGAATTCTCTATTATTTGTTTGGTTGAAATTTGGCTCTAGTGAGTTTGTTAATGAAAATTACTTTCCTCCTAACTATAATGTTTATAGAGCCGATAGGTTATATGATGAAGCTACTATCTCAAGGGGTGGCGGTGTTCTCATTTCTGTCATTGATTCTATTTCTGGTGTGGCCAGGAGAACTGACCTAGGGAATAATATGGAATTTGTCTGGATTGAAATCCCAACATTTGATCGCCAAAAACTGTTAAATCGGAACATATATCTTGCTCCCCAAATAACAGTCAAAGCTTTTAATAATTACTTTACATTTCTTGAAGGTGCTTTGGCTAACTATCCCTACCGAATATTAATTAGGTGATTTTAACTACCCCAAAACTGATTGGGAATATCATCATGCTCAAAGCTTTTCGAATTTCTACATTAAATTAAAAGCTATTCAACTTCTTGCTTCGACGAACACAATAGTATTAGAACAACTAAATGAAGCTGATAATGACACTAACCTCCTTGACCTTGTTTTTGATAATTTTCACCATCTTTAGTAACTCAAATCTCTCAATCACTAGTGAATATTGATTTAGCTCATCCGCCCTTATTGATTTCACTTGATGTACCTATTGCTACTAAAATTAATGACACCACCACTACATATATTGACTATGCACGGGGTGATTACCTTAATATTTACAATGACCTGGTCACTGCTGGTTGGTCTTGTGTTTATTCTACAACAGATGATAATTTGTCTGTAGATAGTTTTACCGATTTAGTGCAAAGGAAAATTAATACGCATATTCCTCAAATTACTATTATTAATTCATCCAAATATCCGGATTGGCTTTCTTCTACTCTTAAATACTATTTTATGGGGAAAAAACATTTTTTTTTTTCAGAAAGTTTAAACTAACAAATAATGGTGTATTCTATTCACGTTTTTTTCACTTGCGTAAATTAGTTAAAACTACTTTGATTATAGACAGAGCCAATTGGATGACTCGATAGAAAATAGTATTAAATGCAAACCCAAGGAATTTTGGAAATTTGTTAAAAATAATCGTGTGAATAAAGTTTACCCATCTAACCTAAAAATTAATGGCCAGATTATAGCGGATCCTTTATTAATTACTAATGAGTTTGGGATCTACTTTCATTCCGTTTATAATTCAGCTCTTCCTGTCTTACCTTGCCCCGTAATTGAAACTCGCGCCCTTGTATCCTTGCCCCATTACACCCTTGGATGTTGCTAATGCTATTAAAAAATTGAGTTCTTCTAAATATGCCGGGACAGATGGAATTCCAAGTTTTATTGTTAAAGGCTGTGCCAGCATTTTCAGCCCTTTGGTAGCCTAAATGTTTAACATTAACAAGTCAAATGAAACTTGTTCTCTTATATGGAAACAATCTGTTGTCATACCTATTTATAAAAAAAGGTTCAAAAATAAATGCTTGTAAATATATAACAATTTCTCTCTTAAAAACTTTCTCCAAAGTATTCGAGAAAATCATACATGAGCATACTTTTCACCACCTTAAAAATAAACTTTCAGATAATCAACATGACTTAATAAAAAATAAATCTATTGTCACTAATTTAGTAGAATTTCTTGGGCATGTTGCCCCTCAGGTCTCTACCCAAGGTCAGGTTGATGCTATTTATTTTGGCCAAAGTAAGGCATTTGACTTATGTCTTTCTAAACTTGGTAATTTTGTCTTTCTCACTCGTATGTAAATTGGTTCAGCAGTTATTTGCATGAAAGATAATTCACTATTAAAATTGATTCACACACCTCAAATACATTTTTAGCCCCTGTGGCATATCCCAGGGTTCTAATTTAGGTCCTTTTCTCTTTAATGTGTTTATTGATGACATTGGTGAATATTTTAACTCATCTAGCTATTTACTCTTTGCTGATGTTGTAATATTATTTAAAATTATCAAATCTATTGCAGATTGTATAGATATACAAAATGATGTAAATGGTATTCTACAATGGTCTTTAGAAAATGGAATGTCTATTAATAAAGCCAAGACCAAATCTATAGCTTTTAAAAGGAAAAACTAATTCTTTCTTTTTTACTTATAAATTGGGCAAAGAAAACTTTGTTCTCACCTTTTATATTATTATCTTGGTGTTCTCCTGGATAACAAACTTTTCTCCCACTATCATGTGTAACATTATGATGTATAATGTTCCAATGGGACCACGCCCACGACGAACATTAATGGATGTATTGCTTCAATTCTTACTACCCGCCCCAATAAAATCAATTAATCTTAGGATCCCTACAATAGTATTGTTCGCTGTTGTAGTTCTTGTAGGCCAAGAAGAAATAATATAACCATGATGGACAATATGTTTCACAACTCGTATCAAACCAATGTAAAATATATTATATTCACGTACTTACCATTTGAATATGCTGTCTCTAGAAACCTGCTAGGCTGGACGACTCGCGGTAAACCAAGACCGGCGAATGGAGCTTGAAAGGCCGGCGAATTTACCAGCGCGTCCCGGCACTACAGCTGTACGTACGTGAAATGAACCAACGACTTTCTACTTCGTCTAGAAGGCAACTATGTTGCTGACCTCTGGCGGACACTAGAGGAACTTCCCTACAAACATCGTATGATTGGAGATATCCACTATATTCCAATGGAGCAAGATCAACTTTCATCGAAATCCACATGTTTTGCAGGCATCGTGACGTCACCGCGTGTG
Source organism: Timema shepardi (assembly GCA_902151425.1). NCBI lineage: Eukaryota > Metazoa > Arthropoda > Insecta > Phasmatodea > Timematidae > Timema > Timema shepardi. The sequence continues at coordinate 44,104 of CABFVX010005302.1, forward strand.
TTTTGTTTCCCTATATAATGGCTATGCTAGTGTGTAAAGACAGACTATTCTACCATCGACGATCAACGACGGAACGTTGTCATGGAGCTGGACAATGGCTAGGAGAAGGACTTGTAAATGTTTCAAAGTCGTCGCTTAGACGAGTGGAGTTATGGACTCTAACTTTTTCTATAATCTTCAAACATAAAATATATTCTGTTTCAAAATTTATTACATTCATTTTTTTTGATCGTCTATTTAAATTTAAATGTCGCCGCTCGGGCGCTAGTCGTTTTCTATTGTACTTTTTTACGTATATATTTTCAGTTACGTAATAATTTGATATTGTCTGGTTAATATTAATTTATTTGGATTTGTTGAGTATTCCCGTTTTCTTTAAAGTAACTTTTCGTATTAGCATTTATAGTTAGAATTAACGTAACGTGATATAACCCTTTTGAAACTTAAATTAGGATAACTTGTAACGTAAGTTCCTTTTGAACGGCTCTGTTTTGTTTGTTTAGTTTGGGAACTGTGTGTCCCATATTCTTTCTGATCGAGTAGTCCCGTGAATGATTGGCTTGTGTCTGGTAGTCAATCTCTCACGTTTATGTAAAGTTTGTAATGTATTTCGTCAACATTTACTTTTCTTTATAGTTTAGATATCGTTGTCTGCGCATAACGAAACCTTTTGAACCATTTCAAGGTGCCCATTAGGCCCTTATAATTTTTGTGTTACATATAAATAATTTCTCTGTAGTTTTGTCTCATATAGACTGATCTATCCATTTTGTGATAGATATCATGTTTCCTTTTTGGTTAAATACTTGCACAATTTAAAGTTGTAAAGTTGTTCACTTCGAGTATGATTTCCAACAGAACTCATTATGATATAATGAGACCATTTGTTTTCATCAGCGCTGAACAAGCTGCGCCATTTATTGTCATTTATCGAATAAAATTACTCTTTGTTGAATTTACGTATTTTTATAGATTCCATTTTTTATATCTATTCTATGTTAGTTTATATCCTCTCCCCTTATTACCTTATAATGGTTGAGGTAATAACATGTCGTAGAGAGGGTGTAACACATGTTGACCATATAATTTCCCAAACATTGAAATTACTTGGACTTATTAACTTTATTACTTCATCATTTAAGGAAGTTGACTGTTTTTTATATCTGTAATACGCCCTGGTTAGATCTAAGCTATACTATTGTAACAAAGATTTGTGTTTAACAGTGGGACTGGCACGCTCTCATTGTTTAACCTATTCTATCTGTCTCCCTCCTTGTCTAACAGTGGGACTGGCACGCTCTCATTGTTTACCCTGTTCTCTCTGTCTCCCTCCTTGTTTAACAGTGGGACTGGCACGCTCTTATTGTTTACCCTTTTATCTCTGTCTCCCTCCTTGTCTAACAGTGGGACTGGCACGCTCTCATTGTTTACCCTGTTCTCTCTGTCTCCCTCCTTGTTTAACAGTGGGACTGGCACGCTCTTATTGTTTACCCTGTTCTTTCTGTCTCCCTCCTTGTCTAGCAGGTAGGCAGTGGCCTTCTCATTTGATTGGGGGATTAAAGCGGTCATGGGAGAGGACGGGTACACGTCTGGAAGGGTCTGGGTCCTTTTAATTCTGGCCTAGTATTTTAGAAGTGGAGGATTCTAGACCCTTAGCTCGCACCACTCCTATATATACACGCTCAGCGATAATCAGTGCGCTCAGTTCTTGGTTCTCATACACTGAGTCCAGGAGTCCCTAGTGCGAGTTGTGGAACAGCGTATCCAGCGTGTCCAATGAGTGGACCAGCGTGTCCAGTGTGCGGACCAGCGTGTCCAATGAGTGGATCAGCGTGTCCAATGAGTGGACCAGCGTGTCCAGTGTGCGTACCGGCGTGTCCAGTGTGCGGACCAGCGTGTCCAATGAGTGGACCGTTGTGTCTAGTGTGCGGACCAGCGTGTCCAATGAGTGGACCGTTGTGTCTAGTGTGCGGACCAGCGGGTCCAGTGTGCGGACCAGCGGGTCCAGTGTGCGGACCGGTGTTTGTGTATCGTGGGTCATCGCAGTGTATTATGTGCGGGTCAAGTGTTGGCCTAAGTACACGGGTGATGTAGACATTTATTGTTACTGTGGACTACAGTTTTAATGAACATTTTTGTGACTGTTTTTAAATATTTGAATAGTTATTAGGTATTTTATAGTTGTTCATTTGTTTATTTAATTTACTTATATTTTTATGTATTCTATTAGTTTCTTAATTTACAGACTTGATTAAACCTCTTTTTATTTTATTTAATGACTTGTTTAGTTGTAATTAATTTAGATGTATAGTTAATCAGTGTGTTTATGTATGATTTAATTTGAATAGTCAAAATCTTGAATAACCCGTGGGCATTTTCATTCGTGTTTAGCCTGCAACATACCCCAATATCCCTAAAAGAATTCGTGGTTCACACGTTCACGTGTGAATGGTCCGTGACCCTCCCAGGTCTCACGCGTCCTACGTTACAATATATGATTGTTTCTTGGAATTCCATTACCTAAACTGACTCTCTTAGGTTGGAAAACGTCCAAAGAAATTTGTCGCTCATGCTATGATAATTTCTTTACTAACAGAATTTATTATGATTATGACAGAATTCGAAACCTCTTAGGGCTCCAAACTCTCTTCTCACGTGGACTTTATTGTGATGCCCTTTTTATTTCTAGTATTTTCAATAGCAACATTTATTGCAAATTTGCCCTTGATCATGTAGGCGTTCATATCCCTTCTCGGACTTCTTGTAATCCAATTTTTTTTCAATAGCTCTTATAAGGTGAGCCCTATATGTCGTTGTATCCATAGCGCCAATTCTAGATTTGTTGAATTCGACTTCTATCATAAAAGAAAAAGCTAAACTCAGAGAGGTATTTAAGGAAATCCCATATCAATAATTGATCATATTGTAGAGATTCTGCTTATAATATTTAAATTTACAATACTCTGATTTATTTTTGGTATATTGTTACTGCTTTTAACCATGCTTTAGTTATTTTTCATTATTGCTATTTTTTATTCTTATCATTATTACTTGCTATTTTTTTCGTAACTATTCAACATTAGCTATTATTGTTTATCTTATTTTCTCGTATAAATATATGTATTTGTATGGTACTTAATGTATTCTTCAGTGCTGGCCTGTTATAGGTCTTACGACTGTTGGCAAGCACTATATTAAAAGAAATTGATCTGAAACTATTATTACTACCTTAGAGCGGAGTGGTAAGACCTAAATCTGGTTATCGGGTTCCAGCATGGGCCGATTATACATTTAGTAATCGACTATGGGCCTAGAGAGAGTCAAATTTAGTGTGGGGGAGATAAAAATCGTTAGTTTATGACATAATGATAATACTCACTAATAAACCCTAAATATTAAGAACATTCTTAATCTATACAGTAGTGTTGTAACTTTATTTTTGTAAAAGGGGTGTGCGAGTAACAAAAGTTGTTTTTAGGGACTTTCTACCCTCCTTCCCCCAATTAATGTTAGAAAAGGATTCTCCTAGAAGCTGTTTGGAGTGGTCCTATCCCAAATATTTTGTTTGAAATTTCGGTGCCTCTAGAAGCTATTTAGAGTATTTTTCGCCTGATTCCCCTCTACGTCCCCCCTCCACCCAAGTAGATGCCTCTAGAACCTACGTGGTCTAGCACGCTTCTCTCGTGTTGGACTAGACTGCCGAAGATGGGGAGATCGGGGTTCAAATGGTTTTCCACTCTATCTCCATGAAAATGTGGGTGCACTTCCTATAGATTAAACCCTTCTAATCCCTAACACATTAGTGTAATTAGTGTATAGGCGTATAACTCGAAAGGTTAGTAAGACGCGGTACTAAAAAAATGCCATTAGAAAATATTTGTAGTTTTCCTTCCCTTAACATTTTTGAGAAGTGAATGCCTCTATAACTAAGTTATCTGAAATTTGATACAAGGCCATCATTAAGCTTCATATTAAAAATTTCGGAAAATTTCGTGGGTATGGTGCCAAACATTAATAACCCCCTTCCTTAAAACCATTAGTAATCCCATCAACTTAATATATCTATAAACAACAATTAATAAACAATTATTTTCATATTTATTCGTATTACGTATTTTTGGTTGGTCTATCAAATTTTACTGCCCAAAAAATGTTCAGTTTTCTCCCAAAAATGTTTTGTGAAATATCCACACACACACATGCGTTAGCTAACCAACTTAGCATTATAAATGTATATATATATATATGTCCACATTTTTATTAATCAAATAAATACACCATAAAATTAAATTATGACCGTTTTAGCAAAAATATCTGTATTGGAATCATTAGCTATTTCACATTTTCTAGCAAGGGCTTACGGTTAGCCAGTTTGACCACACTGCCCCAGAGATTTGGAATTTGGTATGGGCGCTATGGAGCTAGGTACATTATTAGAAAAGTCGATGACGTGAAATGAATAAACCCGATTCATGTAACTACAGGGAACATACTTGGTGCAAAATCCGAAATTGTACTTGTCTGAGAGAGGCCCAACCTCATTATTAAATAATTTGAACTAAAAAAATAATATTTTTCTGCGTTATGTTTTATATATTTCCAGGAGAATTTAAAATGGAGAGGTAACTGCTTATACTTTTCAATGTTTTGAATATGGACCAGCAGGCAAGTTTGAATTTGGAATAAAGAAACATTAACACACATAAATATGTGTTAGTTCATCCCCCAGTTATTTATTGACTCATTCGTAACGATTAATCCGTGGGCTCACGACATTCAAAATAAATGAACAAACACGCACACAAAAGTTGTAGTTTCTCAAGATTAGAGAACTATTATCTGTATTGTATACCTTCTGAAAAAGAAATATTAAAATAACTGGCTTTCCTTTTAGAACTAATAATTAATCCACTCTTTTAGTGGTTGCATGTTCTATAACTATTTACATACTAACACGTAAAAAATGTAATACGCGAGTTACAGCTACGTCTTCCATACACTATGATACACTATTCGTACAGTAGGCCAGGATTGAACTCTAGCCCACGTATATTATTTATATTCTTAGATTTAATAGTAACTTAAAACGTAGTTGGCTAACGCGCTTGTCGTGTAGAGTTCTACTGCTGAGGACGGGGAGATCGAGGTTCGAATCTCGGTCGGGTGAACTGGGGGCGGTTTTTCCTAAATGGTTTTCCACTCTCCCTCCACGCAAATGCGGGTTCACTTCCTCTAATTAAACCTTCCCAATTCCTTTTCCATTAGAGTAATTAGTACTTAAAGCGTATAACCCGAACGGGTAGTAAGACGCGGTGCTAAATATACACAATAACTTAAAATATCATTAGAATAAATACAGAACAAATAATATTATTGAATAACATATTACTAATAGTTCTGGAATTTGTAATAGGCCTCCCCCGAGATATATTCGGAATAAATAAAGGCTTATTTCCTTTTTATTATAACTAAAATAATTACACAACCTCTAAGTTCAGAGCAAGCTCTTCTATGAGTGTTGAATGTAAGCATAGCACTCCAATCATCTAGATCAGAGACTAGATACAGTAGCCCCATGGCTTCTTTGGTGCTGACTGACAGCTCACAGCTGACTTCTGACAGTCAACATTTAGGTATAATACCTAAATTTTGACCGTCATAAGTGGCAGCTGCTAAACACATGTTTTTGAAGATCATATGATTCGGCGTAGGGATACATAATTTGGTCTGGAAACTTTTCAAAGCTTTTAGCTGTCAGCTGTGAGCTGTCATTCAGCACCAAAGAAGCCATGGGGCTACTATAACTAACAGTTATGTCTGTTATTATAGCACTCCAATCATCTAGTTAATAGTCTGGATAACTATCAGTACAAATATTAAGTATTTAACCTTCATCTCTCGCCAGTGTCACTTTGTCAGGAATAAATGTCACTTTCTTAGACAAGATTGTTGGGATATACTTGAATGCTATTTTTTACGTGTAAGCTTTATTACTGTATACGATTGTTGTTTAAAGCTCACCAACTTTGCCAAGACGCAGGACGTTCCATCGCTGTCATCCAATATTTCCACATTACTCTAGGTCCCAGCTGACTGTTGCACTCTGCTGGCTCCATTTGTCTTGGAGACCCAATGAACCCTCTGAAGGACTATTCTTCCTCCCTCAGTACCAACTCACAAGGTTTACTTTCACTTTCCCTTCAAATATGAATAAACCTTGAACCCGCACCGGCGAGCTCACAAGGGCGTAAATCTCTTCAAGTTGTGTTGTACGATGACAATAAAACGGGAGTTTAATCGTATGACACCAATTAAAATACATCTTTTGTATTCTGTACATACATACCTAATCAGGCCGTTCCCTTAGGTGGTAGGCAATACACTGTGCATACTGCTCAATAAAACAACTGCTCCGTACTTAATCCATCCTCACTAATTTTATCCACATTTCTCTATCCTTGTGTAATCCCTTCGCTTCAATAACATCCATAAAACGAGTCATACAGACTCCTTTATCGTTAAAAGTCTCTTTTTCACCCATTGTTCTACAAAATGTAACCACGTCTTACATGGTCTACCCCTTTCTTTTGATCTACAAACTCTACTTTCATATATTTGTTTCATCACTCGATCNTCTACACTCATCCTCTCAATATACCCAAACCAACGTAAGACACCTCTTTCACATTGAGCTATTGGATTCCCTTTCAAACCTCTCCTTCAGCACCCATTGACTACCAACTCTGTCCACGCGAGTTTTCCCACAAACATTTCCTAGCTATCTCATTCCAACCGCATCCAACTTGCTCTTGTGGATTCAAATTATTTATATTGATAAATTACATTTGGACACGGTAATAGATCTCGGGATGTTAGTGCGCCAATGAAATACGGTTTATATTACCTTGTTCAGGTCCAGGTCATTTTAAAGACTATGTGGTTGTGACTGTACTTAGCAACTATCACAGCTTGACTCTTTAATCCATCCATAGATACAGGATCGCACAATGCACAGTAATATAATCCCGCCTTGTTTTTGTAATGATCACTTGATTATACAGCTCTCAAATAGATTATAAACAGCGTTAATAAATGTATTCCTGTTTGGTAAGGTTTCAAACTTGCGCAGAATGTCCAGTGTGTTGAGTTGTTTAAATGTTTGAGAGACATGTCATTTTATGAGAATAAGATATGTGACTTACCTGGAATTTATAAATTTGGTTACGAAGTCGGCCTACCTGGGGTCTTCACGAAACAATTTGGATGAATCTTCCCACGATTGATGTTCACTTCACACCCATAATTATTAAGAAATGTTATTTTAGAAGGGTGAATCCAAACAATTGAGAGCGAGGATACATGGCGTGCGGAAATGGGTTAGTTGAGCTGAGGTGTTTACAAACTTCTATCATAAAGAAATGGTAATTAAGTCGCACAAAAACATAATTTAGCACAAAAATAATTTTAATCTAAAAATGCCGTAAATGGAAAACAGAAATTATATAATTACAGCAATCACAAACCATTCACGGTAATCAATAAATTAAAATAAATTAAATATTTGAGACAACACCGTATCCACAGTCTAAGTGCACAAACAAACGCAATCTTTACCTAAGCACGAACATAAAATAAGATTAAGAGCATCGCCATTCACCGAGCAATGGCCCCATGGTTTATTTATTTTAATTTATTCTTCTATTTTTAACTTTACTAGCACAACGACAATGGATTCCCTTAAAGATAATCTTTAGTATTCGTTTATTTCTAGATTTTTTCATCTGTCTATGCAAAATTCAAATTTTCTAACTTTCCAGCTTTTATAGTTAGTGAGAGGGGCGGGGGGTACTTTACAAGCTCGGAACATTTTAAGTGTTTTTTAAATAATTTTGGAAAGATTTTGATCTACCCACCCACCCCTAACCTTTTTAGTTCCACATTGCTATTTAGAAATTTTAAGATTTATTTGATTATCTCACCAGAATATGACTAATTTAAGTTCTTGCAAAATCTCATTTTCAAAACACCTAAAAATAGTGTTCTAGATTGCTTGTGTCAATTTCGAGCTCTTACATTTCTCGAGATTCAATTTTGAAATTTGATATGTTCGGACGTCACTCGGTTCTCTGGCAAAGTTACATGTCAACTTCCATTTTATATCACAACAAAAAGTGTTTTTCATTAGTTTTAGGAAGTCTGAAAAGACCCCCTTTCCCTATCTACCGATTCTTCATTTTGGAATTTAGAGGTCATACCAGAATGGTTGTTTGAGGTGGTTCCTATACCCGCCTTCATGATTACCCTGTTGCTCGCCTGATTAGATGGCTGCCTTCATGATTACCCTGTTGCTCGCCTGATTATATAGTTGCCTTCATGATTACCTTGTTGCTCGCCTGATTAGATGGTTGCCTTCATGATTACCTTGTTGCTCCCCTGATTATATGGCTGCCTTCATGATTACCCTGTTGCTCGCCTGATTAGATAGCTGCCTTCATGATTACCCTGTTGCTCGCCTGATTAGATGGCT
>CABFVX010005303.1:9370-52619 GCA_902151425.1 Timema shepardi
GGGGTGTTAGCATTTAGAGAGAATGGGTTGTTGTGTTCTTGTAGCATCCAACCCTCCCTCCCCCTTTCACAGTCCAAAGCTGCGTCCAGACTGGGGAGTGATATTTTGCTTTAAAAGATTATGTACAGTAGCCCCATGGCTTTTTTGGTGCTGACTGACAGCTCACAGCTGACAGTTTTGAAAAGTTACCAGACCAAATTATGTATCCCTACGCCGAACCATATGATCTGCAAAAACATGTGTTTAGCAGATGTCACTTTTGACAGTCAAAATTTAGGTATATACCTAAATGTTGACTGTCAGAAGTCAAGCTGTGAACTGTCAGTCAGCACCAAAGAAGCCATGGGGCTACTGTACTTCGGTGAATGACATGCAATGAACAGGGACAAATTAAAATTGTCTGCCGCGGCATAATTTATTGAGTTACACCTTGCAACAAAGAAAAAAAGACGGGACAGACGATGGTGGCAAACTCAAATGTACCAAAACGAGCGGAATCTAGTGGAAATATTTTGCTTCGCTAACTTAAATTTCAAGAAATTAGTGGTCAATACAAAAACTTAACTTGAATGTCAACAATTATTGAGAATATAATTATTTTGGTTGAACCAAAAGTGAAAAAATAAGCTCACGTTTAAGAGAATCCAAGTGTGCAGGAAAGACTCGCAATAATATTACGCTCTTAGCAACGTCCAGACTAGCGAGCCGAGCCTCGAGCAGAGCCTCGTGGGTTCGTCGGAATGATCGCAGCAACCCAGTCAATGTAGGTATTTTGCTGAACATCGATGGATGTTACAAGGATCGGCTCAAAGCTCATTTGAAGGCGCCGCGAACTGAGCCTCGAACCGAACCACTTGCAACTTTAAATTATCGTTTATTTCTAATTAACCTTCCATCACACGCGCTTGAAATATGGTTGGTGTCCAGGTGTCATTTTTCAATTTTCAGAATATGATATCTATGAGGGACTATCCCCACTAAAATGCATTAACAATAGTTTCGGCAATTTGTTTCATTAATTATGTTTTTTGTAATTGATATAATAAATATTAACTGAAAATTCGTTTTATAATAGGCCGAGGGAAATAAATACGTATTAATGTAATCTTTAAAAATTAGAGAGTTTATATTAAAACAAATATTTACAGGAGTACTCGAGTGTTGAAAGCTGTACAACGATAGTGAAGCCTTTTCTTAGAGAAAGTTTGTTGCACACTTATATTAAAATAAGTTTGAGGGGAGAGAGGAGTGGACAAAGAATAGACTGTCACCCAAGGTAGATATTTCCCAGCCCACTTCAGTGGCGTAGGGGTCCACGCATCAATCTCGTGTTAGGCTTATTCTACACTAGCGGTTAAAAAGCTAGCAGCTAAAACACTAGCAGCCACGCCTTTGAATAAAATTAATTTTCGTCTAGACCAGCGTTTTGACCGCTACCTCTGGAGGCGTTAAACCCGCCTAGCGGTAGAAAGGTGAATCAAACTACACCAGGCGGTTGTGCCTCAATGTCACAACAAGTCTTTCAGCAGGAATAATAAGTACTCTTCCTCAAGATGGTATAACGTTATGCAATATTTTCATTCACTAAACCAAGTCGTTCATCAAATGAAACCACAGACATTCTATAGTACATAAATAACTTCTCTGGGTACATTTTGTGATCCATAAACATGATATGAAACTGTCTTGTTGAGAGATGGATCTATAATGTGGGGTGAGTCCACCAACCTCTTTTTTGACGAGGTTTTATTTTGCGAATTTCCTCCAACAAAATAAATCCCACAATACATTCGGCCTGTACAATGTTCATTTTTAAACCATTCTGCACAAGTGGAAGCAACAACCACGGCATTTAAGTCTTTAGTGTAGAATCAGTAGCGTTATGGTAGCTGTTAAACAGTTGCGTTTTGACAGTCAGGTGTAGATTCAAGAGTTTGGGGGCGTAAGCTAGCGGATAAACCATCGCGTTTTAACCGCTATTGTAAAATAGGGCTTAAGGTACGTTTCCTTCGAGACGGCTGACGCATGCGGCCGCCGCACGTAACCCGAGCTGCCAGTACCGTTTTCTTCCACTCGTCAAGTCACGTGCAATCATTGAGTTGTGAATGTAGTACTGTTTCGTTCCAATGAGTGAAAACAATTATTTATTACTTCATTTGCTGTTAGAAGACACTCAGGATGACGAAATATTACAATTGGTTTTAGACGAGGGACATGCTTATGTATATCCTATTTTTAAAGGAAGGCTATCTCGAAATTTCATGCCACTTATCAAATCTGGTGGCTTCGCCAAAGTCTATGGGTTTTATGGAATTATTTATGGAATACTTCAACAGTCCTCAAGGTAATATCGTATGGCAAACTAATTATGTCAGAAGAACAAACGCTTTCCAGTGAATACTTACAGATAGTTACAGTAAATTAAATTACTACATATATCTAATATATTTAATTATAAACCATTATAAACACATTAATGTTAATATTTTATCAACATAATACTGTCCACATAATAATTTTTAGCACATTTAAACTTTTTACATGATTAAATATATAGACTATTATATGTAAATTGTATTTGTTTTTCTTTACTTGATCTTCCTAATTGATCTGCTACTTCTCTCCACGCATTATCCTAAGTTATATGTTTTAAAATTTTACGTAGGTAAATTGAATAATCCAATTCAAATGCGTAAGACAATAAATGTTTCATGATCAACTCTTGATCAAAAAAAGGTATTAGAAATCATTAGTTAGGCCATGTACTGAATTCTGTATAAAACATAAGGAAACCAAGAAAAATTAGAATCAAGTTTTCAAAAAGCAACTCAATTCCAAAGATGCGTACAGGATTTGCGGCTGTGATGTGGACAAATCTTTCTGCTGCTTCCCATGAACTTGTGAGAACAATGAATATATTTTAGCATATTAATACACAGATACACTTACTTTAGAGTGAATTTGCAATTTTTCATGTTTGCATGTTGTTTTGATATTATTTTTATTTTAGTTTAAATCAATGAGTTTTTAACAATATTGCCGAAATGTCTATATTTTTAAAAATATTTTATTTAGAAATAATTAAAGAAATGAATCGGCCGCACCCTCCAGTTTTTAAAGTCATTTTAAGTCACTTGGGTAAGTAGTGTGTGTGTGTGTGTGTGTATATAAACTCCCATAAGAATAACATTGATCCACTTTATTGAATGATGTGAATCACTTTCTCCCATAAGAATAGCATGGATCAGTGACGGATTAGGAAATATTATTTTTGGTGTTTGTTCATTCTTCCTCTCAACCCATTCCACTGTTGATCGTCTCGGCTCCTGAGGATTGAGCATACAATATGTCGGGTGAGATAAATCAAAATTAATTTTAAATATATTTACATACACTAGAATTGGTATGTCACATTAAACAATACATCAACACATTCAACCACTTTAAATTTTACAGTTTAGACTTACTATAATTAAAAAATAAATTGAAGTAAATTGTCAAACGCGTGCCCTAACTTAACAAACAAAATTGTGCTGTTGGCTCAGTACCAATAAATAAAATTAAATAAACCTAATTCACAAGCAACATAATAAGATTACTGAAAACATATAATGTGGCTTCGAGCCTTTACCTGATTAATAAATCCAAAAATAAACACATTTCTTCATGTTTGTTTATACTCCGTATCACAAAACAATCGTTTCTAAGGAAGTAAATAATCAATTTGTTGATTTTTCCAAAGCCCTCGTTGCCAATGAAACTTATAATTATTGGTTAGTTATTTCCAAAGACCTGAATGCCAAGGAGACCTACAAAGAAGTTCAATACATTAAAAGTGTATCTTTTAAATAATTTGATAACCCGTTGTGACGCCCACATTGAGCCCAAGAAGCGTCCCCAAAAAACAACCATGAGGTCACAAGAGAAACATAGTTTTTTATTTCAATTAAATTACAATGATATAGTAATACAACATGGTGTTATGGTAGCTGTTTAACAGTCGCGTTTTGACAGTCAAGTGTAGATTCAAGAGTTTGGGGGCGCAAGCTAGCGGCAAAACCGCCGCGTTTTAACCGCTAGTGTAGAACCGGCCTTATACTGGCGTGCTCAAGGCGGGGAGAGCAAGGTTCGAATGCCGTTCGAGTCTATTGGGGGTGTATTTTCTTTATGGTTTCATACTCCCCTTCCACGCAAATGCGGGTATATTACCTCTAAAATGCTTCCTTCCTCGTTTATAACCCATAATATTAATTGTACATATACTCTGTTTAGAGACCTTAAATAAGTATTGCTGACTGGTGTAAGAGTTGCCGGTTGTTAAGAAACGTATACATGCTATTGAGAGTCTTTCCGACACACTTAAGGATTCTTTTAAACATGAACTTTGTATTCATTTTTGGCCCAATTAGAATAATGAGATGCTTAGTCACATTTGAGGTAAGTTTTTGTATTGACCACTAATTTCATGAAATTTAGGTTAGGAGAGCAAACTATTTCCACTAGATTCCACTCGCCTTAAGTACATTTTAGTTTGCCGCCATTGGCTGTCCTGTCTTTTTTTTCTTTGTTGCAAGGTGTAAATTATGTCGCGGCAGCAATTTTAATTTCCCCCTGTTTATTGTGTGGGTCATACTTTATAAAGCACAATATGGCTCGCAGGAATGTCGAGGTTCGGCTCGCTAGTCTGGACGCTGCTTTATGATTAGTCCAACTCATCATTGTGGGAAGCGGATTATTAGGAACCAAAAATATTTTAAATAGGAATTAAAATACGGGGCTAAGGCACTTAAGGAACAAAAATCACAGTAAGCAATATCAATTTATTTTTACAACTAATACTTTTATTACGTCCAACCAATTCACATGGTTCTTTTTTAGCACCACATCTCAATACTCAATCGGGTTGTACACATGTGTATACACTAATATGTTAGAGGTTAGGAAGGTGGAATTTGGAGGAAGTGTATCTACATTTGCGTGAAGAGAGTGGAAAACCATTTATAGTAAAATGCATTTTAAAAGAAGACCATACCGAGACCTCGATCTTCCCTTCCAACAGTGACGCCTTAGTCCATTCAGCCACTTCTCCCATTGACTTCCAGCCTGTTCACGGTCATTGGAAGACGTTTAACAAGTAACTATTTTCAAACCTACTCCAAACAAGTATGCCCCAACTCACAATTTATAAGAAACTCGGCTCTCTTTCAGCGGAAAATCCATACACAATATGAAAGAGAGAGAGCGGCTCTTATTCATGAAATAGGCAATTATAGGCACTATAAGACTAACATATTGTACCTGTGATAACATGAAATACCTCAACTGTTTTATGATCAAGGAAAAAAGAAGGCAAATAGGCGAAATCCGGTCCATCTGCCATCACACAACATATCTTAGAGTTAATGCTCAACTTTCACAGATTGGTTTGCACAATGTATTAATTCGGTGGTACAATGGTCAAAGTTCTTACTCGCGCAATAGACTGGATTGCCGATTATGGGGAGATTGGGGGTTAAATCCCGATTGGGTGTATTGAGGGGGGTTAAATCCCGATTGGGTGTATTGAGGGTGAAACTTTTCCACTCTACCTCCACACAAATGCGGGAACACTTCGTCTAAAATCAACCTTACTCATCCCTAAATACAGAAACTACGTGTATCCTGTATAGGTAGTAAAAATATAAGGTAAGGGATAATAATTCTAGCTAATATTATTTGTCTTTGGGTGGGATGCACTGTTTGGAGAAGCATTTCTTTATCGGCACTTTCACTCTGAGATAGTTTGATCAAGTCGGTCTACTCATCCCTTGTAACAACTATGCTGGACATTTGAGTTTATGTTATTTATTACTCCACCATTTTAATTTACCAATTGGTTTAGCCCCTAGAAGAGTAGTTCACTATTTGTTTCTGTTACCTGGGGGTAAGAGACCATAATTTTTTTTTCAAAACAAAGGCTTCTTCATTAGTGATTTCTCAATCTTATTCGAGCGAATATATTCTTTACTCGTATATGAAGGAAAAGGGAAAGTTCACCATCATCATAATAAGCGACTGGAACAGTGATATCGGAGAAGTATGGGAGCAGATGCCCATAGGGCCACATGAACTGAGGAAGAGTAACAACAGAGGGCAGATGCTCATAGGGCCACATGGAGACTGGGGAAGAGTAACAACAGAGGGTAGATGTTCATAGGGCCACATGAACTGGGGAAGAGGAACAACAGAGGGCAGATGCTCATAGGACCACATGAACTGGGGAAGAGGAACAACAGAGGGTAGATGCTCATAGGTCTACATGAACTGGGGAAGAGGAACAACAGAGGGTAGATGCTCATAGGGCTACATGAACTGGGGAAGAGGAACAACAGAGGGTAGATGCTCATAGGGCTACATGAACTGGGGAAGAGGAACAACAGAGGGTAGATGCTCATAGGGCTACATGAACTGGGGAAGAGGAACAACAGAGGGTAGATGCTCATAGGGCTACATGAACTGGGGAAGAGGAACAACAGAGGGTAGATGCTCATAGGGCTACATGAACTGGGGAAGAGGAACAACAGAGGGTAGATGCTCATAGGGCTACATGAACTGGGGAAGAGGAACAACAGAGGGTAGATGCTCATAGGGCTACATGAACTGGGGAAGAGGAACAACAGAGGGTAGATGCTCATAGGGCTACATGAACTGGGGAAGAGGAACAACAGAGGGTAGATGCTCATAGGGCTACATGAACTGGGGAAGAGGAACAACAGAGGGTAGATGCTCATAGGGCTACATGAACTGGGGAAGAGGAACAACAGAGGGTAGATGCTCATAGGGCTACATGAACTGGGGAAGAGGAACAACAGAGGGTAGATGCTCATAGGGCTACATGAACTGGGGAAGAGGAACAACAGAGGGTAGATACTCATAGGGCCACATAAACTGGGGAAGAGGAACAACAGAGGGGAGATGGTCATGGAATTCTGCCAGTGGAATAACCTGGAGGTAGCAAATACCTGGTTCAAGAAACGGAAACTGTACACATGAGATCAGGCCCAGAGCCCAAAGGACATCAACCGGTACTAACTAGACTACATCTTTGTCAAACAATGATTTAGGAATGGAGTGAAGGGTGTGAAGGGTGTGAAGACAATGCAAGATACCGACATTGATTCGGACCCCAACCTGCTGGTGGTGTACATTGAAACAAGTCTTGCTGAAGATCAGGAAAATGAGTAGAAGACCTAGGCAGGTCTTAGAAAAATTAAGAAGCTATGATGACATTGTAAAAAATGCTTTAGAACAAGAGTTAAGTGAGGTGACAGAAGAGAGTATAAGTGTGGAAGGAAGGAAAGTGAGATAGTGTTGAGAATTTTTTTAAGGTGTTGAATGAAAATGTTGGGAAAAAATGAAGAGGACTGCAAGAAACCTATGGGTAACAACATAAATAATGGAAGAAAGAAGGAAATTGAGAAACGTCAATAATAAGAATTTATGGCTAAAACAACGACTTAAAGAGAAAAAAACGAGGTAATACTATAAAGAGAAGACAAGTGATGAGATTATCAAACTGCAAAGAAAAGTAAGATCTGAACTCATGTACCAGAAATCAAACGAACTGGGAAGGAATGAAAACAAAAGGTATAAATAGAAGACTCTAAAGGTTTACGATTTGGGAACGATATATTGATAAACTGATATTGATAAAATGATAAACTTATTAAGGAAAATCGACCAGAGAACCTAGAGAACGAGGTAGAGGAAGACGAAAATGGACCCAGCATTTTAAAGAGTTCAAGTACCTGGGAAGTCTGCTAACAAAGGATGCCTTCTGTGCCGAGGATAGCCATGGTCAAGGAAGTTTTAAACGATAAGAGGTTACTGCCGACCAGCAAGTTGAGTTTTAAACTGAGGAAGAAAGTGATGCAATGCTACTTTGGGAGCAATGCACTGTATGGAGCATAAACTTGGACTCTCAGGAAGATGAAAAAGAAATACTCGGAGAGATTTGAAATGTGGTGCTGGAGAAGTCTTGAGAAGATCAGGTGGACAGACAGGGTGACAAATGAAGAAGTTCTAGAAAGATTGGCTGAGAAGAGAACAATTTTGGATGTGGTTCTACGGTACAAAGCTAAATGGATCGGGCAAATCCTTAGGAGGAACAGTCTTCTGCACGTCATGGAAGGCAAGGTTGAGGGAAAGAGAAGCTTAGGAAGAAGGAGGATTCAAATATTGGATGATGTGAAGAAGTGAAGACAACTCTAGGAGCTAAAGAAGTAGGCAGAGGACAGGGTGCATTGATTGTATTCACTGACAAACGGAATTGACCTGTTGTGTAAAACAAAACACCTAATAATAAATGCTAGCATACACTGTACCAACAATACCTATATCTGTAAGTTTATTAGGACAAAAGTCGGGTGTAGCGCAGAATTTGATAAAAGTACCACTGTAATTATCGATGTTTGGTTTGATGGGATCCAAATTTTTGTTGTTTTCATCTTTTGAATGAATTTCATAGAAAACTCTTTGATTCTAATTATAGATGTATTGACTAATCACCTTGGGATTACCTTGAAACGGCAGAGGCATAGCTAATGACCTTGAAGTGGCAGATGTATAGTCTGTAGTTTATCTTGAGATGGCAGATGTATATGCTGATTGCCTTGAAATACCATATGTATAGTCTGACCAAGAAAAATGATCGCTTGTGTAAAAAAGAAGAGGTAGTGTCTGTTTATTTCAATGTCAGGAGTGTCAAATGGTGCCGGGTTCCCTGCCACTAAGTGTAGCGATCCTCGCAATGTAAACACCAGCACAAACACGAGATGTTTACTTCCGATCGACTCCAATCGATTGTTCTAAGTGGGTGGGGAGGGAGTGGTGGAGGTATGACGTCACGCGTAAGAGCAATTGCAACTCTGTACTACGGTTGCACATTTTCGGGCCTCTCAAGACATAATCTGACGTCTCTCTACACACGAAAAGGAGTTAGTGTAACTAGAATTTGATTTTCCAATTTTTATATGAAGAATCTTTTAGAAAATACAAACACATTTATTTGAGGCCAAAATTTACAACATTTTACTATTTTTTTTATAGATAATGATTATATATATATATATATATAAAGTGACCGCTTCAAATTACCTGACTTGACTTATGAATGTATGAAAGTAGTTTTAGTTTAATGTGGCTCTTTCAGCCAGAATCGTACTATAGTTATTTCTTGCGTGAATGACTTGCACGCTATGAAGGAAATCTATACGTGTAATCCAATTACTTTAAAATACCATGAAATAATCAGCAGACAGGAAAAATACAACTTTAAGTGTAGGAAATATACCTGCATTTGCGTCAAGGAAGCGTGGGTAAGTACCTAAGTAGGATTCGAAACCCGAGCTCGCCACCGCTAGAGATGGGGATCCCTCGCATTCTTGTGCTAAAATATCTAGTCTAGAGCGGTTAATGACATTCAAACACCGAGAGCTGCTACAGCTGGTTAAAGTCAGTGCAGGTTTCATCTAGTCGAAGTTGTGAATAGGAAGGGGCCTGATTAATCCAGTTGAGCTGTAATTTTTTTTTTTTCAAAAGCAATAGAAGAACCNGGGGGGGGGGGGGGGGGGTTGCGATTTTTAATTGTGCGTTCGTATGGCCGGTCTAGCAAATGTTGTCACAGTAAAATAAATCGCGTGGTTTGATAAGAACGAGTGAAGCGAGTTCTCAGTTTTAACTCCAAAGATTTGCATTTGTTTGTATGTCCGTGGTGAATGTCTCACGATAACTTTTGAACACATTAACTGATTTAATTCAAACTTGGCAAAATTGTTCTTGTTCTTTTGAGTCTTTATACAAATAATGCTCGCCGGGAAAGAAAATCGAACGAAAGTATGGGGATAATTTAACCCTTATATGTGTAAAAACAAAAACGTGGCTTCTAGCCTTAATGAATACATATATTTCCCGATCCTTATATGATTGAAAATTGGAATACAGGTAAAATGTTATAACATTAAGGCCCTTGCCCCTGTCGATTGCAAGTCTAAAAACTATTTTGTGGGATGGTGGGCGGGAGGGTGAAAGGATTCACAACCGACCAAAGCATTCTTCCGCGCTAACAAAAACAGATGAATCACAGAAACCGTAGATGGCGCTAGTTACCAGACAGGTCTTGCGGAGAAAGTATAAGTTTGGCAATATCAGTTTTCTCGAGAGCGAGGGAAATGTTTATGTCAATATTGATGTTTATTAAGTGTTAAATTTTCTTATTTCTTATGCAACCGGCAATTTTCTATTGAAAAATGTCAATTTTATCGTTATATGACCACTGTGTGTATAATAATAGTATAACTTAATCAACATGCTTCTATTCTTGAACAAACCCTTTCCGAAAAGAAAATTGCAAAACGATAACAGTTTGTCCCCATGGCTCTGCATTTCCAGGTCAAATGAAAAGGGCTTATCACTTTAAACAAAAATAAAATTTTAAACTTTTTTTTTTGGGTGTGTGGTGTGAGGCATGTAGCTGAGCCCCGCAAACGAAGTTTCCCCAGGGGCCCCACGTCTGCTAAGGGCAGACCTGCAACGAGCTCCTCATAAAGAGAAAAAATAACACTTCGATCGTGGCCAGGTCTCCGAAATATTATTGAAATGTTGTAGGAAGAAAATATGATACTGTACTGCTAGCCGAGCTATACAACAAACATATAATGTTGTGCTTTGGGCATGTTTCGACACTGTGTGTCGGGACTACTTACGTCTCACGTGTACCCCAACCTCTCCTCAGATTCAGTGAGGTGAATCATACTCTCCTCAGATTCAGTGAGGTGAATCATACTCTCCTCAGATTCAGTGAGGTGAATCATACTCTCCTCAGATTCAGTGAGGTGAATCATACTCTCCTCAGATTCAGTGAGGTGAATAATACTCTCACGATCATCTAATCCATACGGTTTCAACACTAAAACATAGATTTATTTTTTACATATAATTATTCCTCGCGACCGAATAAATAATCCACCCCCTATTTTTATCAATGATGGATTGAAGGTTCTGCCAGAAGCTGAAGAAGTGTGATGATCAAGTTTGATTGTTAAAAAATAAAAAAAAGTCTCGCAACTTTTACTTGTTCACGGCCTCTCGAAGAGAGTGATAGTTGTCGACGTTTTATGACCCTGAACCCGATTTTTTTTTGTGATGTTGGAACTGGAGTCAGACCATTTTACCGATCAGGCTAAGACCTGGTGTCTAGAGCTTCCACGAGGTTCCTCAGGGGGCTTTTTGGAATTAGATATCTAACCCTTGCTTGACCTTTGACACGGTATTAGTTGACTAATGCAAGTACACTAATTTGGCTGCGCGCGCACAGCTTGCACCGTGTAAACAAACAAGTCTACTTGCAAGTGAAAAAGTTGGCCACTTTCCAACTTTACTAATGCAAGTAGACAATTCAAAATGACGGCAACTAAAAATTTGGTTGTGCTGGGAACACTTATTTGTGGAATGTTATGAAAAGAATGAGTTTTTGTGACAATTTAAGCAGCGGATTTACAAAGATAAAAATGACAATGATATTACATTAGAGGATGTTGTAAAGTGATCACATCAGGTGTACATATTCTCAAGAAGTGTCCAAAATAAAATGTTACGTAAATATTTCAAATGTGCCTTGTGAAAGATAATATTTAATATCGGTAAACAAATGTTATAAATAATTTTAACAAACCATTATGTCTCCTACATATCAATCAATGTGGCATGTGTATTTGTTATATACCATCACACAAAAATAATAATACAACATTGCAGTACCATGATAAGTTCCGGCAACATAATATTCGTGTTATCGGCGAGTAAGGTAAGAATGGCCGGAGATTTTCACTAGAAATCACCGTCCAACCTCCGTATTTGACCCTTTAACCAATCTTTATAAGTTTTAATAAATAAAGTTCAGCCCATAAACTTAAAACACTTTGTAGTATTGCTTTGGCAACTTGAGTAGATACACAACAAAATATTATTGTATCATAGCAAACTAGATAGTTTATATCTTAACCAATCTACAAATTCTACACATTAATTAATTATTATTTTTAAAGACTATTTTAGGCCTAGTTATCATTTAACAGAATATTTAGTTATTAGTATACCAACATTTAAAACAGGGTTGAAAAAACCTGGGTTAGGTCGATTAAAAAAAGCCCAAACTAGTTTGGTTGCATTGGGATTTATTGAGCTTATTTGAGTTTAAATAATTTATGTCCCATGTATGCTAAGTAAGACAACAAATCAAGCAAAATAATTTAATAGTTATTTAGGATCAAGTGAAATATATTTAATGTATTAAGGAATTAAGAAATAGGAGACATATGAATCACGTGTTTATGTTGTTTTTTAAATAGGTCAACTAATTATGATAAATTGCGTTTACTGAAAAATTGTAATTTATCCGGCCACCCATTCTTATTCTAAATTCACCCTTCCTTGTCCCTAACACATAAGAATAATTAGTATATGCGTATAAATAACCCGAAAAATAAATGAGACACAGTGATCAAATAAAATGGCTCAAATAGGGAGACCAGTTAGCTAGCACTACATTTTCAGCCATGTTTTTTTATAAGCGGTACTAATACAAGTGAAAAATGCGTGTCAACAAAACTAGCATGATAGTAAGCTAATACTAGTAAACTTGCATCAGTCCACTAAAACCCTGTAAACGGGCCTTAACATCAGGGGTTTACCTAAGGGCAAAAAGAGAAATAATAAATATTCTCAAAAATTAAAATTTGTATCTAGACATTGTTTAACATTATAAACAAAATGGCGATTCTCACGAACATGACTGAGGGTACTTCAAATGAGCGGAAATTTCCAATTCTGATGATATTTCGGTAACTCTTTGAAATACGAAATAGCTTATCATTGTAAAAATGTAGGTATATTAAAAATCTTCTATTGAATTGTATTTAAAAAAAGTTTTCGAGAAATAAGTAATTTTTAAGATGCTCTTTGAAATAGGAAACTGTTACGTTCCTTGATGGACAGAGAGAAACGTTCCTGTAGTCTAAATGGTTCTGTAACAGTGTTTATATCATGTATACTCTTCAGTAGAATGTACAATAACGTCTCCACTAATAGGCGAAGGAGCGATGAGTGAGCGGTGGCCCAACCCGTTTATTTTAAAATAATGTACTTCTTGAGCCAGATAATAATAATAATAATAATAATAATAATATAGTTTATACCTTAAACACTTCTGGAGCTGGAATAATTGCTTGGAGGCTAGCTTGTGTAAGAGGTAATAGACAAAATTAAGTCAATTGGTTTAAAAGATATAGGCCGAGTACCAGTGACGAACCATGGATTGTAATCTGGGGGAGGCATATTATGTATCCACGCTATTGTTCCTGTAGTGGTTAATCAAATGGTAACTCTACAACAGTTTAATGCTTGAATATAAAGTTGAAAGACTGGTCCTAATTATTATAACCCGTACATTTGGCATATCTTTATCCATTCTATACTAACTACTGTACTTGCAAATTGTCTTAGAACCCCACAATGGAGACTAAAACAAATTATTAATATCGAATACCTTACGAGCCCTTAAGTTTTTTTTATTGTAAAGATCCCAGGCGTAAATAAAGTCAAAACAATTCATATATATGGTTTGTTAAAGTAAAAATTTAAGGATCATGGTATAAAAAGTAGTGTTATTAAAAAAACTTTTTACCGAAATTAGACCCTTATGTGGGAGACGGCCTCAAATTTTAACAACATAAACAGGCTTTATTAATAAATAATAATAATCATTGTGTGTGTATAGTTGTATAAGGATAAATAAAAATGCACACAGTACTATCTACGGTACAATGACCGCGCGAGGGGAACGAACACCAGTTAAGCACAAAGGTGGAGGGAGAAAGGACGAGTATATATCAACTGTCTGACCAGACGAAGAGTGCAAGGAACAGTGTTGCCAAGCGAGGTGCACTGACCTACCTCAAACTGGGGCCCACAAGTTCCAACAACATTCTACACGGCCGGTAGGTATTACACTGTCATTATTTGTCCAAATGTTGGGTTGGCAGCCCAGTGGCGAATTGGCTATAAAATTGTAGCTAAAAAGTTTTTCCTGACGGCACGGCGGTGCTGGTCCTGGTCTGATACTTCCCGCCCATCACTGGAAACATTCACTATTTGTTAAGATATGTTTTGAAACTTGTCAGACCAAAGAAATGACAATTTGTCTTGCATAATTTTCAACATTTGCAGTTTTCATTCGCCCCCCTTGTGGCTACAGTGGACAATATGTTGCCCACCTCCTGTATTAGAGCATGCTCTGCAATATAGATATTGTATAAAACATATTTGATGAAACGTGTGTGTAAAAACGCTCTCTCAGTGACAAGTGAGTCATTGGTTGCGATTAAACAGCTTAAAGTTCTTATGTATGTTTTATCAAAAGGTTTTCGAATACAACCAGAGTTTGGAAAGCTGTTATATTATTTTAAGCAACAATGAAATAAATCCAAACTAACATTTATAGGATATTAGAAAAGTTAACATCTATTTATAGACCAAAACTAGTTGACCGCTCACTATCCAACATAAATTGAATACATATAACTTACAAGCCTTGAATTGTTTAGCCTAAGAATTTTTTTTCGATCTTACGGACTTTTTGCTGTATTATACAGCCAAAACTCGAAGCAAGGCGAAGCAAATTATATATATGTACACACACAAGTACAGTAAAAAATAATGCTCAAAAAATACTGCGACAGCTTCTTAAAGCCCCACCCACCTTCAGGTGTTGCTCGTTCAACAGATCAAGGGGCATCTAATTCACTTCCAGGTTAATTAATTTTTAAGTTTAAATATAATTTTGTAAGTAACATTCTGACTTTCCTCTCCTACATAAAATAATCAACTTTTTAAATGCCATTATAGTTTTCTGTTATTTCGTTAATCCGGACTATAAAACTCTCCCCCCTTCCATATAGTTCATATCATGTACATGTACTGTCTGCGTTACTTGCAAGAGTAAAATATTAAATCATAAAATAAAACAACTTTGCGATGAAAATCAAATAAGTTCTCTATAAAAAATTGAATGATAAGTTTAATCAACAATGAGATATATATTATTATGAAAATTAAAATAAGATATTTAAAAACAGAAATTTTGATTTTAAGCTTATTTTTTAAAAACTTTTCTGCACATTGATATGACGTCGAACCTATTTATATATGTTACACCCTATTGGTGAAACATTCTGTATTATGTTTGTAGCCTGGCCTGAAGGTATTTTTAGACTTATAGCATATTACAATAAATTTATTTTTCAGGGACGCTTCTTAACACTATTTTAACGTTGCACAGGACATAAGTATGTTTTGAGCTTCCCTAATGACACCATAGTTTGAGTGCCTATTTAGGACATGTTTTGAAGTTGTTTCTAATATTCTCTCCAAGCTAATATAGTTAATGGAGGGTGTGTAAGACCCTCGACCCTCCTGACACCAGCAAATGGAGAGTGTGTAAAACCCCCCTGTCACCAGCAAATGGAGAGTGTGTAAGACCCCCTGTCACCAGCAGATGTAGGGTGTGTGAGACCCTCCTGACACCAGCAGATGGAGAGTGTGTAAGACCCCCCTGTCACCAGCAGATGTAGGGTGTGTGAGACCCTCCTGACACCAGCAGATGTAGGGTGTGTGAGACCCTCTTGTCACTAGCAGGTGTAGGGTGTGTGAGACCCTCCTGTCACCAGCAGATGTAGGGTGTGTGAGACCCTCCTGTCACCAGCAGATGTAGGGTATGTGAGACCCTCCTGTCACCAGCAGCTGTAGGGTATGTGAGACCCTCCTGTCACCAGCAGATGTAGGGTGTGTGAGACCCTCCTGTCACCAGCAGATGTAGGGTGTGTGAGAGCCTCCTGTCACCAGCAGACGTAGGGTGTGTGAGACCCTCCTGTCACCAGCAGACGGAGGGTGTGTGAGACCCTCCTGACACCAGCAGATGTAGTATGGGTAAGACCCTCCTGTCGCCAGCAAATGGAGAGTGTGTAAGACCCTCCTGTCACCAGCAGATGTAGGGTGTGTAAGATACTCCTGGCACCGGCAGATGTAGGGTGTGTAATATCCTCTTGGCACCAGGCAGATGTATGGTGTGTAAGTTACCCTGGCACCAGCAGATGTAGGGTGTGTGAGACCCTCCTGTCACCAGCAGATGTAGGGTGTGTAAGTTACCCTGGCACCAGCAGATGTAGTGTGTGTGTAAGACCCTCCTGTCACCAGCAGATGTAGGGTGTGTAAGACCCCCTGTCACCAGCAGATGTAGGGTGTGTAAGATCCTCTTGGCACCAGCAGATGCAGGGTGTGTAAGTTACCCTGTCACCAGCAGATGTAGGGTGTGTGGGACCCTCCTGTCACTAGCAGATGGAGGGTGTGTGAGAGCCTCCTGTCACCAGCAGATGTAGGGTATGTGAGACCCTCCTGTCACCAGCAGATGTAGGGTGTGTAAGATCCTCCTGACACCAGCAGATGTAGGGTGTGTAAGACCCTCCTGACACCAGCAGATGTAGGGTGTGTAATATCCTCTTGGCACCAGCAGATGTAGGGTGGGTATATTACCCTGATACCAGCAGATGTAGGGTGTGTGAGACCCTCCTGTCACCAGCAGATGGAGGGTGTGAGAGACCCTCCTGCCACCAGCAGATGTAGGGTGTGTGAGACCCTCCTGTCACCAGCATATGTAGGGTTTGTGAGACCCTCCTGACACCAGCAGATGTAGGGTGTGTGAGACCCTCCTGTCACCAGCAGATGTAGGGTGTGTGAGACCCTCCTGTCACCAGCAGATGTAGGGTGTGTGAGACCCTCCTGTCACCAGCAGATGTAGGGTGTGTGAGACCCTCCTGTCACCAGCAGATGTAGGGTGTGTAAGATCCTCCTGACACCAACACAGACAGCCCACGCGCCGACACGCACCCGACGAGAGACACAAATACACGGGCTATTTCCGCTGCTGACGCACGCACGCACGCACGCACGCACGCACGCACGTTCGCTCAGTCCGATATTCTGGCCGCCGTCCAAGCCACACAGTAGAACGCTGTTAGCACTCCTGACCCTCAATGACTGCATTAACCTACTCTTGACATTGTTTTATTGATAAAGGATTCCTTATGTTTTCCAGACACTTTATAGCATGGAGTCGAACCGAAATACTTATCAGTCTGGTTCCAGTTCACCAAACAGAATTTTAGAGGTTCCTGTTGTAGAAAATTTAAGTTTATATTCTTAATTAGGTAATGGTTCTGAAAATTGTATTTACTATTTTTATTACTGTTAAATATTTATAAGTAAAACACAATATCAATATATAATTTAAGCTATTACAAAATATAAGTTATTTATATAAAATGTACAAATAATTCAGGAGGTTGATAGTTGCACAATAATTCAAGGTTCCATTTGAATAAGAGAACATTTTATTATTTATGTTTGCCACAACTCCAAAGCATAATAAAGAAGTGTAATTTTTGAAAATAATTCCCTTTTATTGTCAAATTTATATAAATATGTATATTCTTTTTTCTTCTGCTTTTCCCAAGTCTAAAGGAGTAAATAGATTAATTATCTAGTGATGGTTTGATGCAGCTAAATCAGCTACGAATTATGTCGGGAACAAAAGGAAATGGTATAAACCGATAGTTTAAGTTAATTTACTTAAAAAATGTAAATAAACTATATAGTGCCTGTCAATTATTTGTATGTATTGGTTTCAATAAGAGGTTATTAGAATAATGTTCCTTATAACAATATTCTCGATTTCAGTAAGGACATTTTAAATTTAAATGCTAGAGAGCACTGGGTAGTATTTATTTCACCCCATCTGTCAAATTATCAACACTAATAAGACCACTTCTGACTAAACACAATGTAAACAAACTTTGGACTACTTCTTACTTGGTATTTGAAAAAAGAGTGACCGGATTGTCCACACAACAGCCGGAGCTGTGGAGTTGGAGGGATTGGCGCATGGTTGTGGACTTTAATTTCAAAATCACAACAGAAATATTGAATACTGCTATTATAAAACTTTTCATTAATGTCAACACAAAAGTCCGAAATACTCTGTAATAGGCAAGTCTGAATGTTATCAACACGCTAAATTATAATTTCATTTGAGGTAATGAAATATAAAATAACAATAACCCATGTACTAAATACATAATAATAACAGTAGGTTTACCTAGTATGAGTTGTAATGTAAGTAGGAAAAATATCTTAGGAAGTCCTACTCCGCTGTTAGATCTCGGCGCGCAGAAATGAGTTATCGCACCTCTGACTTAATAATATTATTTCTGCTAAACCATTTGTCGTATGAAAAAAATGAAACAAAATATTAAATTCAGACTATTATCTAAAACTTTCTCCCTGACGAAAACCTTTTGACAAAAAATTAAATTCCTTGCATAATACTTTTCTCAGGTTGTACAGTTTCACTGTATTGTTTTTAATGTATAAATAATATTATTGAATTTTAAAATAAAGTTAAAATGTAATCGTCAAATTGTGCTGAATAAGAAGATATAAAGAACACCATATTTGAGGTATCGCACAGCTGTGTAGGGCGATGTATTTAAACACGCTACACTACGAAGTGTATACAGTTGTGCACACTGGAGTGAATAATGGCCACGAAGTGACGTCATCAGCTCCCGCTAAGTGAACCATAAAACTGGCTGAACTGGTCAACCTTATACTGTAGAAACCTTGGGATTGGCGTACTGACTCCACAGCCGTGCCAACAAACAGAGCCATGGAGTCGGAGGGCTTGGCGTACTGACTCCACAGCCGTGCCAACAAACAGAGCCGTGGAGTTGGAGGGCTTGGCGTACTGACCCCACAGCCGTGCCAACAAACAGAACCGTGGAGTTGGAGGGCTTGGCGTATTGACCCCACAGCCCTGCCAACGAACAAAGCCATGGAGTCGGAGGGCTTGGCGTACTGACCCCACAGCCGTGCCAACAAACAGAGCCGTGGAGTTGGAGGGCTTGGCGTATTGACCCCACAGCCCTGCCAACAAACATAGCCGTGGAGTCGGAGGGCTTGGCGTATTGACCCCACAGCCCTGCCAACAAACATAGCCGTGGAGTCGGAGGGCTTGGCGTATTGACCCCACAGCCGTGCCAACAAACAGAGCCGTGGAGTTGGAGGGTTTGGCGTACTGACCCCACAGCCCTGCCAACAAACATAGCCGTGGAGTCGGAGGGATTGGCGTATTGACCCCACAGCCGTGTCAACGAACAGAGCCATGGAGTTGGAGGGCTTGGCGTACTGACCCCACAGCCGTGCCAACAAAGAGAGCCGTGGAGTCGGAGGGCTTGGCGTATTGACCCCACAGCCCTGCCAACCAACATAGCCGTGGAGTCGGAGGGCTTGGCGTATTGACTTCACAGCCGTGCCAACGAACAGAGCCGTGGAGTTGGAGGGCTTGACGCACTGACTTCACAGCCCTGCCAACGAACAGAGCCATGGAGATGGAGGGCTTGGCGTATTGACCCCACAGCCGTGCCAACAAACATAGCCGTGGAGTTGGATGGCTTGGCGTACTGACCCCACAGCCGTGCCAACAAACAGAGCCGTGGAGTCGGAGGGCTTGGCGTATTGACCCCACAGCCCTGCCAACAAACATAGCCGTGGAGTCGGAGGGCTTGGCGTATTGACCCCACAGCCGTGCCAACAAACAGAGCCGTGGAGTCGGAGGGCTTGCGTAATGACCCCACAACCCTGCCAACACAGCTTATTTAGCTTAGATTGATAGTGCAACTGGTTCTCATTTCTCAGTAGCATGCTTTCTCTGTCACTTACCAAATTGTCTACCACGTCTTAATACCCGTTCGGGTTATATGCCTGTGTACTAATTACATCAATGAGTTAGGGAGTATGAAGGTTTAATTGAGAAAGTGCACCCACATTTACGTTGTAGGAGAGTGAAAAAAACATAGGAAAAAGCCTCAGTGCACCCGACCGGGATCAAACCCCGATCTCTCCGTCTAGTCTAACACACGAGTAGCACGCTAAACCACGCGGCCACACATCAAAGTTAAATACATCTTTTTAAGCTTAAGGGTAAATTGAGACACGCTTAGGTGGCCGCGTGGTCTAAAGCGCTATTCTCGTGTTGGACTGGAACGCCCATGAGAAGAATGACGAGGTTGTTTCCCTATAGTAAGAATCGTATATGGTAAAGTCGATACTTTGGCCAATCGACCTCAATTGCAGAGTGAAATAAAAACCCGAATATTGGTCGACTCTAGGAACTAGACTAGATGATTTTGTCTCTGAAAACTGACCGTTGTTTTAACATCTGAGACGGCTTGCTACTCTCCTTCCCTCTTTCCGAATGGGGCCGTTTTCTATTTCCTTGAAACCTGCGAGCCCAGCCGGTCTATACTGTTCACGAGATGGTTCACGAATACCGGAACAGTGTCTGGGAGGACGATTTAGAGAATTTGTGCGTATAGGAAAGACCCGCGTGGCGGATGACGAGGAGCTTGATGCAGATCGGCAAACCAAGGCCACCTACTTAGGACATAGCGGGTGACCAACTCCGACCATGAGAAAGCAGAAGGGCCTATGCTTTCATTGAGCACTTAAGAGGCGCAATTCTTTCCAACTGGCGATCCGTCAGAACCAGTGCACATTGCACGCATGTCTGCTCATCGGTGCAGTCTGATACAGATCTTTAGATGAACCTGAGCCCACGGAGGCGACTGAAATGTCGCGGGCGTTGGACGTTATAAGACTAAACAAGGCCACCGAACCAGAAGATATCAATTATGCGGTATTTCTAAATGTGTCCTCGGAGGCGATTAACTTCCTCGTGAAGTTATTCAACGCTGTCCTGCACCCGCGTCACTTCTCCGCGCTTTGGAAGCATACCATAAACCGGGTAAGTACCCGGCCCTAGCCTAATCTTACCGAGCGATCAGCTTGCTAGACTGTTTGGGCAAGTTGTTCAAGAGATTTCTACTGACGAGATTGACCCGACATGTTCGCGAGGCGGGCATCGTGGTGGACGAGCAGTTCGGTTTTCAGGCGGGA
The DNA here is from genome assembly GCA_902151425.1 of Timema shepardi. Classification (NCBI taxonomy): domain Eukaryota; kingdom Metazoa; phylum Arthropoda; class Insecta; order Phasmatodea; family Timematidae; genus Timema; species Timema shepardi. The sequence continues at coordinate 30,473 of CABFVX010005303.1, forward strand.
CACGCTCCATCTCACAAACTTGTCTGGCTCGTGGAGAAGGTCGTGAGGAGCTTCAATATCAATATGGAGAAGAGCACACCAGGGTTCTACACACGGCTCCACTCCGGCTGTTCGGAGAAAAGATCAGATGAGCGAAAAGTGCTGAGTACTTGGGATTTACGCTGGAAGACCTAGGCCATTTACTTAACAGGCATAGCGCCCTGTCCACGAGGAACTGTCTGACACTGTACAACCAGTTGTTCAGGCCTATACTCGATGCATGCCCCGCTTGCGGCCACCTGGCAGACAAGTATATGAGAATGCAAGCATTACATAGCACGTGTTTGAGGATCATTATGGAGGAACCCTGGTAAGTTCACAATGTGACTCTGCATCTGGATCTAGAGGTGGCTACCATCAAGGACCCCTTCCAAAAGCTGGCGCAGTTATTCTACGACATACTTCCCGGTGCCACCAATCCTCTTATCCAGGGGCTTGGGAATTACGCCATCGACCCTGGAGGGCGTCACCGACGTCCCAAAGCCCTGCTCAGATAAGCGAGAATTGTAAACCATTGGTCAGCGGGAGGGTCTCCCCCTCCCTTAGATTAGTGTCTCCACACGTAGCTCTAGAAAACCTTTATGTTACATTAGGATTGGATAGTGTAAAGACAATTACAGAGAGGGTAGTTGTATATAAGATGGCGTATATACTGTAATAGTGACTTTTTGGAGAATCCTCAAAGAGTGACCTCGTGGCTCAACTTCAGGTGGGACAGACAACTTATTACCGCCTCCACAATGTAAGATAATTGTAAATTCAACATTCGCTCCTTGGACAGATAATTATGTAAATTCTTCTTTTAAGCTCTCCTGGCGATTTCAGTCACTGAAGACTTTTAACTATATTTCAGTAAGTTATAGACTATTTTTGAATTTGCTAATTAAATATTTGATTAGTAACTCTAGGATTTTGAGCAGATTTGAATGTAACAAATTAATTAACCTATTTTTTCATAATGTATTTTGTATTTTCTGTGTAATAGATTTGTCATATTTCTAGATCTTTCAGATAACTGGTAAACATTGAGATTATAATACTTTGAAAGAGTATTAATTTGTGATTAGAATATTATTCAAATGTAAATTGAATTGATAATATTATAGAGATTATAACTTCATTTAGAATTGAATTCTAATAGTTTGTAAGAATTGAGATTTGAACGTTTTATAATGATATTGAATTTTGAAACAAGCCATTTGTAAGATAAAAAAATAGGTAAGTTACATTGTAAATTGGGTATTGATGTCAAATATTCATATAAACATGGATCTAAAAATGCTTAGTTTCTGAGGTCAGAGGAATTCTATTGGTCAAGTAATAAGCAATTAAACAGAGGAAATAACGCAATTATAGGACAAAGTTTAACAGAAAGCACCAAAAACCCAAGAAGACAGAACATTTTGTTACCTTTAATTCAAAATGGTGTCATACTTCAATGCACCATTTTAATGTGCGTTCCAAACTGTGTCGCACTCTGTTGAGTACACTTAGTTGTTTTTATTCGTATATGCTCACATCCATTTACGATAAGTTTTAAAACTTCAACATCAGGAACAGGAGTTGAGTAAACAATGGACTTTAAACATTCCTAGATATTAATAAAAACACCCATTGGGTTCAAATCTGGTGATCGAGCAGACCATTCAATGGATAACTCACAACCAATACATCTTTGAGAAAAATCTTTAACTATAAAACTAAGCGTTCTAGGTCTCAATGTTTATATGCAATTTTCTTAGTGTTTGGTCGATGGGAATACGCCCCTAGAATATTTGACACCAATTAAAATACACTCTGTATATTTATGTATTTCTCTTTAACAGCATTTCATTTAAAATGTCTCAAAAGTATTTTTGTTAAGAATTAATTGACCCCTTATCGTAGTATAAATGTATTACATATCCTGTTCAAAGAGTTAATAAAAGGTTACAAATACAATCTCTCACATTCTAAGTACTTAGACAACGATGTACACTCCGTTTAAACGGAAAGGTAACCATACTAACTTGAAGGAAACACTATGCACCTATACCATAGTGGAACCAAGTAAAATAAGTTTGAACCTTTCAGGATAAACAAAGGATATATTATGGTTCACAAAATGTGTAATAAAACTGGAAACCTGCTATTTTGTGCAATTCAGACTGCACTGAAACAACTCACGTAGACCCGTTAGTCACGTCAGGGTTATATAGGATGTCCACAAAACATTTACTATACCATTCCCTGACTTTTCCAGGTTTTCCAGACAAAATAAAGAAAATTTCAGCTCATCTTTTTGCAGTTTTTATTTGTCAAAGGAAATTATTATGTTTATTTTGCCCTGAGTTTGATAGGAAGAGCAGTGTATCTATCTGGTAGTTACCAAAGTTACTAAAGCAATTTTAATCTATTCATACATCAAGTCATTATCTGCAGCTGTTACTGCTTGCATTGTGGAATAGGCCGAGCAATGAAACAAGAATCGAGAGTATTATTGCATGATTAGTACACTTTAAACTCCGACAGCTAGAAAAGTTACTAGATCTACCCACTTCAAATTCTGTTATATGAAGCTTTCATTTTTGATCGATATTATAAATACCTTCCCATAAAATAACACTAATAATATCATAATCAGTGTTCAGAAAATTGGACTGTAAACATTTTGTGAGGACTCTTGTCGTGTTCAACAACAACTATGACTGTAGTAAGATTGTGTAGCTGTATTGTACTCACCAACTGTACTATGCTGTCGATGGCTCGATTGAATCGGTCACACAGACTCTTCATGCTCTCGAAACTGGGGAGGAAGAACACTATTAGACCGGTATTACACTGTCACATTTATTTTATTGTATAGTGGATAAAAGAGCTGATACCATGTTTAATAAATTGTGTGTTATTATAATGCATCAAGATTCATTCAAAATTTGTCCAATATAAGTGATAGTAAAAAGTGGGCGTCAATCATGTCAAAAATATTTACGAATTAACTTTTAAAAAAGAAAAACATACCTATTCTATAGCCTAAATGTGGAATTTGTATAATAAAACTGTACAATAACAATCTAGATTGCTAATCATGTAAAGGTAAAACTTTCAGAGACGACAATTATGCTTGAACACTAAAATATGATCGATATTATTTGAATTGTCAAAGTAACATCATATTTATTTATGTTATCAAAGAACTGTGAGAGTTCAATACTGTCCTTAGAATATGTTCCAGAAACAGTCTAGAGTGAGAGTCAATGACACTCATTTGCTGGCGGGAAAGTTCCTGTAGTCATTCTGAAGATCTGACGTGGGTAGTCTATGATGCCATACACTGGTGTATGGTCTTAGGACTGCTGGTTAGTAGCAAAGATGAGGATGAATGAGTAATCATAATATGTCGCCATTGATATTAATTTTGGTTTAGAGCTACTATATTCTCAATACCGAGGTTCAATGTCCCAGAATACTCAACTTAGTCAATTTTCCTTTATATTCATTGTATCAGCAGATGAGAATCGTCTCTGATAGTGTCATATTTCAGGGGTTGGATGAAAGTGTTTTTCTCCAAACTCAACTATCCCCCCCCCCACCAATTGAAGAGTGTCCCCTCGGCCACCCATCATCCCATAAATGTTTTTGAGGGAAGAGAGCAGTTTATTTATATCCACATATTTTTGACCAATGTTATTTGTAGGTGACGGATGGGAGTGAAACTGATTTACATTATGTCTGTCAACAGTGTTGTTATTTTCTATAGCGGTTTTAACCAGCCTCTCTTCGACATCCGATTGTTTTAATCCTTGTAATTTGTCGATATCACTCACATTACTGGAGTCCACCTTATTAATTATCGTGAAATGTGAAAAGGTGGCTATGAACTGTACCCAGCAAAAACGCTTATCGTTTCGTCTTACGAACCCAGCTCAAGTCATTGTCTGAATGCCAGCATATTCCTGCAACAATACATGTTTATTTCCTATACAGCTAAATAAACCATTTTTACTGAATGGCTACAACATTCCCTGACATCTCCCTGATTTTCTTGGCAGTTTTAAACTCTCTGACTTATTCAGATTTTCCGTTTTCTCCACAAACATGGCTATCCTGTATAAATATGTGGCCAGCCCGGAAGGGTAGTAAAACCTTACTAAAGTCCGTTCACCGTAGGAATTGTTTTCTGAAAGGTCCTTTTCCCTACCAGAAATATATTATATAGTAGGATATTGGTAGGAAAAAAGACCTTACAGAGTAATTCCTACTGTGAATGGAGTATAGAACTGTGATCTAAGGACATTTGACACTGGGCCACGTAGTGTCTGGCCCAATCACTGTGACTCTACATTGTTCAGGCAAGTCACCGCTTCAGATACAATAGTTCCTCTAGGAGCGTTCACACTGGAACGCCAGCGACAAAAACACGAGAACTAGCATCGAGCTGTCCGGTTGTTGATTCGACGACTACATGTTTTATATTTCCAACCATGAATTTAGATTTTAGAAAGTCGTCCTGTCGTTTGGGATTACTCAGGCCGTCAAATAGTGCGTAGAACAAGTCTTTCTCAAACCGATCACGTAACAGAGAATGTGCGTGTTAGCACTTTTCTGTTCATTTCCTTACATAATCTTCTGTTTAGAAGAACTACTTAGAATTGTTCCTCATAGTTTGAGTCAATTTTATATAATAAATAAACTATTAAAATGCTAGCCAGTTTGTCGGATACCGGTGCTCCAGTGTGAATATGGAATGACAGGAAAGCAGGTCGGGCGGGCCAACTGTTCCGGGAAGTGCTGTTATACAACTGTTCCTGAGAGGCCAGGAAGACGTCGTTCAGGCGCTACAAGAAATCCAAGCCAGTTCGAATTGGTCAACTAAGTCAAGTTCGCATAAACCGAGTTTGAGAAGAGAATAAGGGGCAGGTAAAAATATGATCGAAACGACTTAAACCTTGAAGTGTGGTATTTTAAATTAAAATACAGTGAAATTCTAATAGTCCGAAATTCCGGATAATCCGAGCACAATTTTGGAAAGTGGGAGCAAAAAACTTATTAGATAAAATGAAATACGTAATTTTATTGAGTAACAAATTAAAAGTTTAAAGCGAATAGGGTAAAAAAGATGTTTAATATTTACAAATTGTAGTCAACACAATGTTTTCCTGCAACTCTTTTTTTATCACCGCGTCTTACTTCCGGTTCAGGTTATACGCTGTAATGATAGTGGTTTGGATTAATCTAAATTATGTAAAAAGTCATGGATGAAGGAATTTTTTTCTTTAAAGTAATATATGTAGAGTATCCTTTTAAGATTCTTCCATGAAGAAACACGCGCTTCTCAGAAACAATGTGAAAAGGATTTCACCCCTAAAATATAATTTTAAACCATCTTTCCTGTTAAAAAAACAACTGCGTCACTTCCTGTTAAAAGGAACAACTTCGTAGTATATGGCAGAAGACTATTGCCTTTTAGAGCAATCGGCAATCGAAGCGGGTTATGACGTGTTCTACATCAGTGAATGTAAATGTTATAAAACTAATTCAATTGTGATTTAAAAATTTTAAACTTGCTTCCTGTAGACCCTCCCGCACAAGTTCGGTCCTACCATATTTCCTCCCCTACCCTCATAAAAGTTTAGTTAAGGTGGTGTGACTGGAACCTGGAAGATGCGTACTCAAGTCACTGGGATTCACTTGTCAAATTCCCTCACTTTTCCAAGATTTACTTACTGATCATGTTTTACCTGTTATTCAACCGTAAAATACTAAGTACATAACCTGTACTGATGAGTTCGCTGACAAAGGTGTCAGTCTCATCTATGGTTTCTTGGTGATGGGGAGGTTGAGAATCAAATCGCGACCTAGTGTAATGAAGAGTTTTATCTTTAAGGCAATTGGCCCTTTTCATTTGGCGTGGAAATGAAGAGCCATGTGAACAAATTGTTATCTTCAAGAACAGAAGCATGTTGATTAAGTTATACTTTTTATATACACACCTCCTCTATAATTTTAACAGTGATCTTATATCAATAATGTTGACATTTTCCAACAGAAAATTGCCAGCTGCGTAGCAAAAAAATAAGAAAATGTAACACCTAATAAACATTGATACATTATCTTAGAAGAGGTGTTGAAAATAATAATTTAAAAACTTCACTCTTTCTCGAGAAAAGTGATATTTCCAAACGTATGCTTTTTCCGCAATATCTATCCGGTAGCTAGTGCCATCTACTATTCCGTGATCCATTCTGATTGGCACAGAAGGATACTTTGACCGGTTGTGAAGCATTTAACTCTCCCGCCCACCACCCACAAAATAGGTTTTAGACTTGCACTCGACCGGTTTTCCACCCTACCTCCATAAAAACCTGTGTTCGTTTCCTTTGAATTATCCTTTTCCCTTCATACAAAAAGCTAAAAAGAAACCTGAATAGCTTGCCGTGTTTGCCTTAATTATTAATGTTATCAATTGAATACGAGGGAATATGCATAATGTATTTGATAAAAAATATTCAGTTGTGAGTTTTACTAACACGCATAATTTCAAATGTTATTCTTAGTTTTACACTGCTTCACATGGCTTCAACAATTACAAAACTCCACCCATACAAATATTCACAGCTAAAATAACCAAGTTATGTTCCATTAATGATATTCGAATCTGATGTAGGACATTACAAATATTCATATAAACAAAATTTTAATTGAATTAGAATTTGTGATAGTACCGTAATTTTATTAGTTTACCAGAATAAATCAAAATATAACAAACAGTTATGCAGTAAAACATTTTCAAAGTTAATATAGTGCTTACAGTTACGTAAAAAGCCCCAATCTGGTATTTTTTTCAAGCATAAAACAAAAAAATATTAGAACTTAGAAACGGCTTCGAGAATATTTCAAATAGCCGTACTAGACTCGAGTTTACTTCAAATTGGGTGGGGGGTGGGGGGAGTCTTCCCACACCCTTTATATCTTAAATATGGTGATTATAGAATGTGTTACTTTATTGTGAATAAACTATTTACTGTTAATAAATCATTATCAGAGTTAAAAGCGAATGTCAACATAATCACGTGTTTATCAATAGTTGATTATTAGTTTACTTGACCTTAATTGCTGTTTACACTATAGAAGAGGATTTAACTAAATATAAGTGAGGTGTCTCTTGTTTGATTCAATGTAAATAATGCCTAATCTTCCCAGTTTCATGGTTAAATTTTATGACTTTTTCTTAGTTTTCAAGTTTTCCCTGTGTGTGGCCAAGACCAGCCTGCCAATTTATACAATCCCGGGCCAATATGCTGTTTGTTGCATGGCACTTCACGAGGGTTCGTCATAGTGGACCCAACCCACCCAGCCCAATTGGTTCTCAATGCGTTTTTTTTTTTCAAAATTGCCTATGTTTAAAGTTTAATGAAACATTAGAGACTCACATAAGCAGCCAAGGTGTGCAAAAAACAGGAAGTGACGAATTCTGATACATTAAAAGGGGATTCCCACCTGTAGCCATGAAGCTGATTGGTCCAACAGTATGTAGTCAGTTAGCTTCACAGTTTTCCATCTATTTTGTTTTGGGTGTCACATGTAATGATACTGTTACAGTGTTTCATTGTTGTTCATTTTGTGTATATCCAAGTAAATATTCGGAGTATGCGAGTACTAGGATTTATAGCTTCGAGCCAAGCTCGTCATTTAAGCTGGAGCTCGAAAGTTTTGTAGGCTGGTCATTTTAGAGCTTCCACTTGATGTACTTAATAATCAATTTTGGGCATGCCTGTTTTTTCAGCGATTATTTGAAAGCTAACAAGAAGCTTGGTAAAATATGAAAATGTAGGTACTAGTTATTTTTTTTAAAAGCTTTTTAATATTAGTTTGCAATATACGGTGAGCTTCTTGCAAAAACATACCTGGAGTTTCTATCACACATTAATAATAAAATCCATTTCTTTAAAAAATATGTTTTTTCAAGTTCCTAATTGTAATCTGAAATTAAATACAAGATAGTCTTTTATCAATATGTTAAGCTATAACATTTAATAATATTCGTACTAAGTATGTAAAGCCTTGTTTTTTATAGGCCTATATAACATTAAACGAAAGAAGTTTAATTTATGCAGTTGGCATGACATATCCTATTTGAAGTATAGGCCTACTAGCCACATTATTAACAGCATTTACAAACTTACTTCTTAATTTACACTCAATACGTTGCACAAATGTATTAGGTCTGGCCAAAAAATTATAAATTTATTTAAAACACATGTAGAAATCAAAGTTTAGTTTGTATTAAGGACCGTCAAAAGACCGACATTAGTTGGAGTGGCCGTTGGGAGTCATCATAACGTGATAACAATCAAAAACATTAACTTATTTGTGTGTTTTATCAGGCAGAAAAAGAGCATTTAAGATAGATAATAAATACTTTGTGTGCGAGCTGTAACTACAACTCCTTAGCTCAGAGGACCAGGTCCGGTAGATATTACCTGCGCGTGTCGTAGTCACACAATATGTTGTTCTCCAGGGGCAGTTTCAACTCCGGCACATCTTCGCACACCCATCTGCAACAAAAGATGAGTCCATTGTAACATGTTGAACATCAATACACCATCATTAATATACGTTAGACAGAAATAAACTCTACACAAGCAATAGAACATGTTAAAAACACTTTCATTATGACTGGAGTTAGGTTTTGCTGTTAATAGCCCACACCAAAACCTTTCAATTAGCTATAAATAAAATGATTGGTTTAAAACTAATTTACCTGCCCAACTAAACTGTATTTAAGTTTTAAGGATTTAATATTGTTAAGAAATTTGGTAGGCAGAAAGTTTAACTAGTCGCTAGCTAGCATAGCATGGTGAATCAAAATTTATTATATAATGAAATTATCAACCATGACGACGCTGAACAAGATCGTAATATTAATTTAAATTTTAAAACGACTATTCGATTCGAGAAAAGTTTTAATAACTAGGTCAAACTTGTATATTCGAGTTTATACAAAATTATCTTGTGAATATATTTCTTTTTAATATTTGGTCCACGTATTACTCAGCGTTGAATGCGTGCACATATATGTATAATTTCCTACCCGGACTATACGCATTTAAATACGAGTATGAATAAGTATAGAAGAAATGTGTGAAGGGAGAAGTGAAAACTATTTACCCTCACTACACCCGGCTGGGATTAAAAACACCCGCAATAGAATGGACGTGGACGTGACTCAAGTCTGAGAGAATAGTTCTTGCTCATCCCTGACCAAGCAGTGTAATATGTGGATAGCTCAAACGGGTAGTAGGACGTCATGAATAAACACACAACAAAGCTCCCCAAGTAGAAATTTATGGCCTGGTCTGCTGTATTAGTGTAGGCACTGCCTGGAAAGGAACCAAGGTCTTGTTGAATAACCGTAACCAATCTGACACAGGGAAGAACATAGCCCCTTTCGAGAAGAGTTTTAAGTTGAGTGATAATAAAATACAACTGTCAAGAATGTCACTCCACTGACCATAATACAGATATCGGAGGATAAAGTACTGGAGAAGTAAAATCAGAGACCCAAGACTGCTGTAGACCAGCCCAATTTTCATAGGGAGGGCCTTATCTGACAGAAGTCATGTTACTATTATAGTTCAATGTTATTAAGTTTAGCATTAGAAAACGTTTTACCAAATAAAGCTTTATGAATAATAGACAAATTAGGTTGTCCACCATATTCCAAGGGGCAATGGTATCCCCACAGTTTCCTCTCCAGTCTATATCCTCCAAGAGACAGTGGTGTTCCCACAGTTTCCTCTCCAGTCTATATCTTCTTTGATACAGTGGTGTTCCCAAAGTTTCCTCTTCTATTTCCTCTTTGAGAGAGTGGTGTTCCCACAGTTTCCTCTCCTGTCTATATCCTCCAAGAGACAGTGGTGTTCCCACAGTTTCCTATCCTGCCTATATCCTCCAAGAAACAGTGGTGTTCTCGCAGTTTCCTCTCCTGCCTATATCCTCTTTGAGAGCGCGGTGTTCCCAGTTTCCTCTCCTGGCTATATCCTCCTAGGGACAATGGTGTTTCCAGTTTCCTCTCCTGTCTATATCCTCCAAGAGACAGTGGTGTTCCCACAGTTTCCTATCCTGCCTATATCCTCCAAGAGACAGTGGTGTTCTCGCAGTTTCCTCTCCTGCCTATATCCTCTTTGAGAGAGCGGTGTTCCCAGTTTCCTCTCCTGGCTATATCCTCCTAGGGACAATGGTGTTCCCACAGTTTCCTATCCTGCCTATATCCTCCAAGAGACAGTGGTGTTCCCACAGTTTCCTCTGTCTATATCCTCCAAGAGACAGTGGTGTTCCCAAAGTTTCCTCTCCTGTCTATATCCTCCAAGAGACAGTGGTGTTCCCACAGTTTCCTATCCTGCCTATATCCTCCAAGAGACAGTGGTGTTCTCGCAGTTTCCTCTCCTGCCTATATCCTCTTTGAGAGAGCGGTGTTCCCAGTTTCCTCTCCTGGCTATATCCTCCTAGGGACAATGGTGTTCCCACAGTTTCCTATCCTGCCTATATCCTCCAAGAGACAGTGGTGTTCCCACAGTTTCCTCTGTCTATATCCTCCAAGAGACAGTGGTGTTCCCAAAGTTTCCTCTCCTGTCTATATCCTCCAAGAGACAATGGTGTTCTCACAGTTTCCTCTGTCTATATCCTCTTTGAGAGAGCGGTGGCCCAGTTTCCTCTCCTGTCTATATCCTCCAAGAGAGAGTGGTATTCTCGCAGTTTCCTCTCTTGTCTAAATCCTCTTTGAGAGAGCGGTGTTCTCGCAGTTTCCTCTCCTGTCTATATCCTCCAAGAGACAGTGGTGTTCTCACAGTTTCCTCTCCTGTCTATATCCTCCAAGAGACAGTGGTGTTCTTACAGTTTCCTCTCCTGTCTATATCCTCCAAGAGAGAGTGGTGTTCCCACAGTTTCCTCTCCTGTCTATATCCTCCAAAAGACAGTGGTGTTCTCACAGTTTCCTCTCCTATCTATATCCTCCAAGAGAGAGTGGTATTCCCACAGTTTCCTCTCCTGTCTATATCCTCCAAGAGACAGTGGTGTTCTCACAATTTCCTCTCCTGTCTATATCCTCCAAGAGACAGTGGTGTTCTCACAGTTTCCTCTCCTGTCTATATCCTCCAAGAGAGAGTGGTATTCCCACAGTTTCCTCTCCTGTCTATATCCTCCAAGAGAGTGGTGTTCTCACAGTTTCCTCTCCTGTCTATATCCTCCAAGAGACAGTGGTGTTCTCACAGTTTCCTCTCCTGTCTATATCCTCTAAGGGACAGTGGCGTTCCCAGTCTTGTCCCCTGTCAATGGCGAGGTTGTATTCCCGCAGTGTGAGAAACCGAACAACCCGAGACTAAATGGCGTATCAAAGAGAAGTTGTAAAATGTGCCTGGTAGACCACAGGGAGTCGTAGTGGTTTTGTTGTCAGCGAAAGTGATGCTGCTTTAAAACAGGTGTAGGGAACCTTTTTGGGCTCCAACCCACTTACAAACATATCAAATGTCCCAAGATCCTTTAATTTCAAGTACTTTTTTGCTATATTTTATTGTTTATAAATCGTATTCCTTAAATTCAATATCTCCCCAAAAATTATTGACTCCCCTTGAAAGAAAAAAGAATAAAAGCAGTTTTTTTAAAAAAATATTTAACAATTTAATTTTCTTATATCAACGATTATAACCTAGCTAGGTTATTTCAGGCACCCAAATAATTTACGAAAGTATTAAGTATTAGCACTTTTAAGAGATTCAAAAGATGGACTTTCAATGACGATGTAAGTTTATGACACTACATGCCTTGTGAACAAAGTGTGAGGGTAATTTGTCCAACTATTTAAATGGAACGAATACAATCGAGCTAACCCAAATGGTACGCTTTGCCCGTCAGTTTAATGGACGGTGCACCAAAAACCATACTTCACTTACCAGGAAAGTTACGACATGTTAAGGTGGGGCGGGGGGAACGCCAGTAAGAACACACAGTTCTACAGGTGAGTTGCAAAATATTCCTTCGGTTAACACCTTTAATTCAATTGTCTAAATATAGTAATCCCAGGTTATACAAGTGGAATTCAAACAAAACGTTTTGAATGTAGAGTAAGGGCCAGTTTCATAGTCAAATTTAGTACGCCTCAAGTGCGGCGCTACACTAAGGGCCAGTTTCATAGTCAAATTTAGTACGCCTCGAGTGCGGCGCTACACTAAGTACATGACGACACCTACCTAAACTCGAATGGAATGGGCCGTTCTCGCATAGGAAACTGGCCCATTCCATTCTGGTTTAGGTAGGTGTCGTCATGTACTTAGTGTAGCGCCGCACTTGAGGCGTACTAAACTTGACTATGAAACTGGCCCAAAGAGTTTTGTTAAAATTCCCACAAATGGTTTCAACAAAGATTGCGTCACGCCACCGAGTGTCCCTATTTTATGATTGTGGACACTGCTAGAAGGAAAACAACACATATTTGAAAGAATGTTTCCAACTTAGGAGGTTGGAGATGGGAGAGAAACAACACAAGCTTGATCAGAGAAAAATTAATGTTGGCCACCGAATTTGGGCTATCCACTAATTTACACTGAGTATAAATAAGGAAGAGTTTTATATACAATGCATCCCAATTTGCAAGCTTAAAAGACTTGAGTACATCCTTCTTGGAATGCACGACCACCCGTAATGGTAACATAATAAATCCCAGTCTTCCCTATTTATTAACTAAGGAATGACCCGCCTCGGTGGCGTAGTTGACTAACGCGCAAGTCGTGTTGAGCTCGACTGCTGAGGACGGGGAGATCGAGGTTCAAATCTCGGTCGGGTGAACTGAGGGTGGTTTTTACTAAATGGTTTTCCACTCTCCCTCCACGTAAATGCGGGTTCACTTCCTCTAATTCAAACTTCCCAATTCCTATTTCATTAGCGTAATTAGTTCTTAAAAAGCGTATAACCCGAACGGGTAATAAGATTCGGTGCTAATATTAACTAAGGAATGATTGTAATCACTTAAATCAAAAATTCATTTTCTTTGTTATCCTAGATAACATTTTTATATTTGATCCCGAGCCATTAATTAGTTATCAGTAAGAAACGAAGATTAAACCACCAATAGTTGATTGGATAAAATCTTCAAGAGCAGAATTTAATCGCAAATGTGTAAACACTGTTAAGGAACGGACTTTCTACGGGAATGAAGTCCAATCAACCAACTATCAACCATGTTTTGTAACTAACTGTGCAACTGTTGCCTGAAGGGCTGGTAAAACTAAATAATGCTATTAAATTTCCTTATCAGAATGTACCTTACCCACCCCTACCACATTAGTTTAAACACGCGGCTAGATCGGACGGGTAGTAAGACGATCAGTCCTGGCAGGATGCCGAGAGTGTAGGTCCAAAAGTGACGGCTCATCACGCAATGATTGATCAATTTGTTGGATTTCCCGCGAAAACTGATAGTGCATCACATGGGCTCGCCACAATCCGTCCACAGTTTCATCCAAGGTGCGTATACATTTGCGAGCCGCTCGTAAACAGTTTGTTGAAATTATTTTCACAACGAACTTCCAGCGATCCCTGGGAAAGGAAGGAACCAACCGAGAAACACCAGCAGCCATTTGTCACCGGTGCGTGTACTTGCGATCATGTCTTCACGCGATTTTGGTGATAAGTGGTGAGTTTGTGTAAGAAGAGGAGGAAATCACAAAGTTGGTGCACACTGACTTATATAAAAACGCATTTGTATGGACGGAGTTTATGATGGATTCGAAATCCCAAGAAATATGCGGCCAATATAAGAATTTCATGCGGATGTAGCCTTCTGATTTTGAGAATCTGCTGCAGACGACTGGACCCCGCATTTCCAAACAGGAAACATATTTACGCTCAATACAGGTTAGTAGCTACACTGTTTGTGCTAGTAGACATGTTGATTGAGTTTAGACATTTTATTTATTTATTTATTTATGTTAAGAATTTGATAGCAGATACATTCATCTCAGCAACTATTTCCCTCCAGACAGCTTCTTTTAAATCATTTTTGAAATTGTACTCATGTTTAAGATCCCAGAGTAAAGATTTGGTTTTATAAATATCAAGCAGTTTAAATACATTTTCCTCTGGCCACTCCATAATTAAATAAAAAACGTTAGAACAAAATCAATAGACACAAAATTAGAAAATGGAGGCTGGAGGTTCACGAACAGAAAGAAAAACAACGAGCTACACACGATGCCATCACAATGTGAACTGAGAAAGCCTTTGTGCTCGTCAAAAAAACCAACAGGAGGCGGATCGCCACGAGCGGTTCACAAGCAGTTCGTTCGGCGCTCCAAGCCCCGTCCCAATCAAGAGAACTAGCAGCTCGCATATGTATACGCACCTTTACGCGACACAATACATGTTTCTTTTGTTTCCTGCGTTCGAAAGTTATGTTTACTAAGCACTGTTCTTACGAACTGTGAATTTATGAGAGACTTTATAAATCCAGGCCTATACCGGTCCTTACCTACACTATGATGAGTGAGCAGTGGTTCGGAACCGCTAAGTTTTTTAAACAAAACTAAAAAATCACTTGATAAGTTAATATAAATAATATCTCCGGCTGTAGAAATAGCATGAATTTCAAATTTTACAATAACTGCTATTATACAAAAGCATTAATATGTTGTCGCTAGAGAAGACATGTTTTAAAATCACCATTATTAGAATATGAAAATTACTTTTAAAAAAGTCGCCACATAAAGTTATGAAAATTTCCGTCAGGGGGTATCGACCCAGTGTGCGCGTAACTTTATACAGTATAGAATAAGCAAACCCAAATTATGTATCAATATATTGTGAAATAATTAAAACTAAAAGGAAAAATTCAGGTCGGTGTGAAACATAGCTAGGCAAACAATACAATAGTTTTTGTAAAAAAAAGTTATAAAAAACTTTCACATAATTAAAATCATGTACATTTTGTAACAATTTGAATAGGCTAGTTACATTACTGTTTCACACTTCATTTTAGGTCTGGTGTTTCTTCGGATGACACATATGTTCCAAAGTTAATGTATAAAGACTGTGAAAGTACCGGATCAGGCACTGTACCAACACATTTTATTCCTCTAATATTCCACTATAAAATGAACACAACATATTATTGACTCGCGTATTACAAAGTTTACTTGAAAGTGAAAAAACAAATAGTTAAGGTGTTTTCTGTGTAGCAATTACTTTTAAATTGTAATACTCGATTTTGTACGTTTAGTTTCCTACACCATACTTAGAGCACCAACCATCTTATCTTGACAGGCTTAGGTTACCTTCTCATCGCCATTAAAATACGATACATATTGTAATCCTACTCCAGTTTACCATTTTGTTTAATTAAAATGACGTGTATTTTGTAAATGTTGTAATATTCCTCTCTCAGCAAATTATGTCTCGAGTATGATCTTTCCGAGAGATTGTGGCCATATAACCAGCGAGCACTTCAAGTCTTCTAAGGATCTTCCGGGTGCAAGAAACCTGAGCGCTGCCATCAGTCTCTGCTGGAGGGTTTCGCTCAGTACTGTGTTTTGTTTGGATACTAGCGACAGAAACATTTGTAAACCCCTCAGAGCTAATATACAAATAATGTTTAAAGATATAATACATACATTATACATGTGAGATGATTTCACCCTAAACCATTATTTGAAATAAGTCTCTTCTCTAGCCCCGCTCCCCAGTAAACACAATATAATATTTAGTCACAAAAGAATGTCTAGTTATCTTAACAATTATTATGTTATGGTCAGATAAATAAGTCGAGCGTTGAACAATGACCTTCATATAGTGGGGGAAAAAACTTTGCTTAAATAATATATGTAACATAAAACATATTTAGAGTTATCAACACAAAATTGATATTTTCAAATACATAAAAATGCACACAAGTTTGCAAAACAATAAATTAAAAAAGAGAATTAGTAATTAATTATTATTATTATTATTATTAGCACCGCGTCTTACTACCCGTTCGGGTTATACGCACTTACGCTAATGTGTAATGGTAGGGTGATTGTGAGATGAAATAGAGGACCTACAGTTTAACGTGGAATCCGAACCACGGTGGAGGCCTGGCACTCCCTAGTAATTAATTAAATCACCATAAATATATGTATTTACCTAAGGAGCTTATAGGAATAAAATGTTTAAGAATCTCTTAGAAATAAACAAACACAATATATCTATTGACATTATTTATTTGACATCTTTTCTAATCAAAAGAGGAGTGGTGATTTTACACTCAAAGATCCTCAATGTGTTGATTCATGTAAAGTTAGCACAAATAGCTATTTGGCATTTTCGTGAAGTTTTCCCTGGCTCCTATAATAAGCACAACACCCTAGATAAGGTCTTGCTTGACGTTCTTCGACTTTAGTTTTTAGCTCATTGCCTTACTAACCGTTCCGGCTATACAAATTTACTCCCGTTAATAGGGTAGGGGTGATGAAGGTAGAATGTAGGTGAAATGTACCTGTACTTGCATATAGATATAAAAGTATAACATTCAGAAAAAATATCTCGAGAATGACCGGCTGCGAATTGAACCCCGGTCTCCCCGTTGCCAGTAGACTAGACTAAATGAGCCTTGCATTTAGTTTACGTCCTCACTAGTGCAGCCATGAATGATTTTAGTTGATATTTGTATTCCTATTCTCGAACAATATTTTGTTTTGTGTTTGTGGCGCTATCTTTATACTTGAGCATTCAATCATATAATAATGCTAGCAGTTTGGTCGACCTCCCTGGTCTTGGAGTAAAGTGCTCGCCTCAAGACCCGGTGTTAGTGGGTTAAAACCCCGCCGGGGTCAAAGGATTTCTTTCGAGTGATAACAATTCATAGCATAACTTATTTTGGAGGGAAAGTAACGACATCGGTCCCATGTCGATTGTGGTATGTAAGATAACCCTGTAAGGTTTGGGAAAATACCTTTCCCGGCAAAATTGTTAGGCCCTTTCGATCTCACTCATAGAAATTCTCGTGTGCTTATATAATCATTTGGTTCAGAACGCGCACGTCAAATACAACAAATAAATAAAACTAGTAGTTGGACCCGTTCCTTACCCATGCAATAAAAATTCAAATAATCAAATTAAGACGTTGAACATGAAACCAATTATTGTCATTAATCCGGCCCTGCTATCCATGTGTTTTATACAAATTTTAATTATAATAACGGAGAAGTAAGGAAAATATATATTTATAGTAAGGGTATCCGCACTTGCGTGAAGGAAGAGTGGATAAATACTTAGGGAAGAACAGCCTCCGGTCCACGTGGCTGAGATTTGAACCCAGAACTTCCAGCTACGAGCAAACCGAACATAATTTACCTCGCGCACCCAACTATTCAGATCCATTGAATAATTGTTCGATAAAATATCTCTTTAAAATATTTATTAGTGTTGTGATTTATGAAAACATTTTCTTACGAACTTAATAGTTCTAGTCCCTACGTTGCATGAAATAAACTATTAATATTTCTAATGAAAAGTTATAAATGAGAAAATATGTGTATTATTATCATGAAACTATTAGGAGTGAAGATGTATATATTGTTAGATAATCTAAATACCTGTTTCATATTCGATATAGATACAATTTAAATTTTAACACTTACCGAGGAATAGCTATTTCATTTATTTGTTTGGAGTTTCGAGTTTTTACCCCAAAGCTTTATTTTTAATTCACTTTAGAGGATGGTGGTTTTTTGTTCCCCATGGGCTCAATTTATTATTATTATTATTATTATTATTACTAGCACCCCCTGTTCTGGTGAGATGAAACGGAGGACCTACAGTTTAACGTGGAATCCGAACCACTGTGGCAGTCTAGCATTCCTCACATTCACAAGTTGTGATTAATACACATTTTGTCAGAGGTGAAGGAAGGGTTTGGCAATAAGATAAATCTGTAACGGGACCGAGGATTGAACCCCGGACCCCCAGTACGGAAGTCTCAAACTAGTTTTCTTAGTGAAACTTAGTAAATTTGTTTGAAACTATCATATATATATATATTAAATAATACTACTTAAAATGTATTAAATTTTTATAGCAAAAAACAAACAAAAACATTAATAAAACTATTCTCACTGAAGAATGTCTATTTGAAAACCAGTTTGGGGCGTCAGTTGCAACAAACCCTCATGGAACTGTGAGGGGAGCTAGCGGGTCGTTGAGCGATGGAGGAAATGGCTTCAAGAGAGACACACAGCAACCGGCCGGTAGACTCAAATTGAAAATCAACTAGATTCTGTTTACAAAAATACAAAAATTGATGTGCTGTTTCAGAAAACTGTTCAGGGTAAAAGGTATTAAAATATGGAGGGGGGAAAATAATAATTGTTGACATATTTTCTTAAGTTTATTTTTAATTAATAAATATAGGTTTTAAAAATACTACCCTCGTTCATATTATTAATTAAAAACACTTTTTATTTATTTTTTAATTCTAAAATATTAAGGGAATAGCCAAACAGACAATCTTTTTGAAAACAGAGACATCAACTTTTTGAAAAAGTATTGTGGGCGTAATCGTGGAAGAAAAATCATAAAAACGATTTTAAAACATTGAAGTTCAATAATTTATATCTTTTTAACGGTTGGATTTACAGAAACCAAATAAATTTTGTTGAAACAAACAACCTTTATTTTAATTGGAAGTTTTTTTAAAACTATTAAATAATAACTAACATCAGATTCAAGGAGGTTAGTAGTATAAGTTTTTACATATTTGGTGGGAGTTCCCCCTTAATGACGAGCGAGATAAAAGGGAATGTTGAATCAGTGGCTAGCAGAACTGGTTCAATAGCCTCTCCTGTTAGGACGTGTAAGATCGTTACAAAACCACTCTCGTTTTAAGTCCGATCGTCGAGAATATAATACGAATACAGTTAATGTTTCAGATAAAGTTCTCCCACGGCGATTATAGCCACGAACATTGCTAAACATCTTCATGTGCTGATACTATCATTATTCATAATAATCATAGCCACAAAACCAATTAGCTTCTTAAAACAGAAAAGCTTGTATGTAATCCGTAAAATTAAGTATTGTCATTTGAATATCCAAACGTGAGAGGAATGTTGTTAAATTAACTTGGTGTTAGATCTTTCACAGCAAGTGCGCGTCTGCAGTTACAGGTAGAATTAATGAAAGGCTTTTGTATTCATTAGTTTTATATTGCGTTTATAAAACAATAACATAGTAATCTAACCGCAGTTATCTCGCGATGCAACTGACGTAACAAGAGAGACCAGCTCTGCTAACCTTGAGGGTCAGCGACCCGGCATCTTACGGCGTTGCCAGTTCCGCGGCACACGCACACTTTTTGCCGGTCCCACACTATTCGCGAAAGCGGATAAGTGTTTTGGTCGAATATTCACCTACATTTGTTACTAAATTTGGTCATAAACTCTAAAAAAATATTTGCCTTCTGTGGACCTCACACTCTTCTCGTGAACGTCTAATTCAAATATTCGATAAAATAATTCACTTCGGAGGCAGTCGTCTGCCAATACACAATGGACCGTGCAGGTGATTGCAGCTGCAGTTTATATTATATTATCGAGTTTGTTAATGAAGTGTAATAAGCACCAAAAACCCAGAAGGAAAAGAAGGTGGTAGTTGGTATCTTTCAACAAGCGTAGGACAAGATCATACACACACACACACACATATATATATACACACACACACAGTTTTTCAAAACAATCCAAAACGTGTTCTAGGGTTCTGAGTTTGTACCAAGTATGATACAAGTAGTACCTAAGCAAACTAAAGTCAGCATAGATATTTGGTGTTAGCAAAACAATTATCAGCTTATTAAATAAAACTAAATGTTACGTTACATGGTACACTGCAACAAACTATATTGTATAAATAAAAAGCTAAGCATTAAGTGAACGAACCTGACAATTTTACAATAGCCACATAATGATAGAACTAATACAGATAATAACGACACCAACGACTGCAGTGAAGTGTGGGAGCGTTTAGAATGTTCGACGAGACTCCAGTGACAAACATTCGCTTTCTTTGATTCGTGTCAAGATAACGGCTCAAGACGAAGACCTTTGAGTGACGAAAATTCGAGAATATTGTGGGGCCGACCTTAGCCACACCTTGTATATTGGTGGTTATAGAATTTAAAGGAAATGTGTCTTCCATTTGCGTGTGTGGATGTATAATTTAGTGAAAACCGCCCCCGCTACACTCGAACTATAGACAAGGTAACACCAGACTAGAGATGTTAAAGACGGACAATTTAACATGTATTTCATTCGGAACATTTTCCATTAAAATTTCTGTAAAATAATTCTAAATAATTAAAGTGAACTAATGCAATCGAATATACATATCAATAAAAGTTGACATTTATTATTAGGTCTTGTGAATGTGAGGAATGCCAGGTCTCCACCGTGGTTCGGATTCCACGTTAAACTGTAGGTCCTTCATTTCATCTCACAATCACCCTACCATTACACATTAGCGTAAGTGCGTATAACCCGAACGGGTAGTAAGACGCGGTGCTANCATTAGCGTAAGTGCGTATAACCCGAACGGGTAGTAAGACGCGGTGCTAATAATAATAATAATAATAATAATAATAATAATATTAGGTGTTCTGTCCCACGACAGGTCCATTCCTTTGCCCAGTGAACTTAGACCGCCAATACGCCCTGTTCTTTGCTTCCTTTTTGAACTCCCAGAACTTTTTTTTTTCCTACCAGTCATCTAGTATTTGAATCCTCCTCCTTCCTAAGCTCTTCTTTCACTCATACTTTCCTTTTGTGAAGTCGTGCAGAAGACATCCTCCTAAGGATGTGTCCGATCCAGTTTGCTTTGCACCAAAAAATCACATCCAAATTGGTTATTTTTCTCACACTCTTGTTAGGACTTCATTTTCCACCCTATCTGTCCACTTGATTGGTTCAAGTCTTCTCCAGCACATTTTAAAGCTCTCCAAGTATTTACACATCAACGTTTATACTTAAGATCAATCACTCCTAAGGGCTTTTACACCAGAAACATCATCAAACGAGCTTCGGTGGCCGATCCCGGTGGTCTTCCCCAAATGGTTTTCCAATCTCACTCCTCGCAAATGCTGTTGCAATTCCTCTAAACTCAACTGTCCTCATCCCAAACACATTAATGTAATTAGTGCATAGGCGTATGTAACCCGAGCGGGTAGCAAGACGCAGTGCTAATAAAATAGTAAATAAACAAATGAATGCGAGCCTTTGTAGATCAGTTATGTTCATAAATCAGCGACCTTAAAATTATTTTAATTAACTTATTGATGATAAAAAAAATTGAAGTTTGATTTATAAACATAACAGGTCGACAAAGGTTCGCCCTAATTTGGTTATTTACTACTTTTTATTAGCACCGCGTCTTACTATCCGTTCGGTATGTACGCCTATGTACTAAATACGCTAATGAGTTAGGGATAAGGAGGGTTGAATTTAGAGGAATTTCACTCACGAGAGTGAAAATCTATTTAGAAAAAAACCACTATTAGTGCACCCGACGGGGATCGAACACTGAACTCCCTGTCATCGGCAGTTTTGTCTAATAACAGAGTAGCGCATTAGTAGACCGTGCGGCCATCGAAGTTCATTTGGTGATGTTTCTGGGGTTAACGCCCTTAGAAGAGATTAATATTAGGTATAAACGTTGACATTTGGGATTTCTATAATTCATTTACATTAGTTATATTTAATCAGTTGAAATTATTGTACAAAAAAAATTAAGGAGAATTTTCCGTCTCACATCTCTAGTCCTAAATGACATCCCTATCAAGCAGAAAAGACAAAAGAATTGCCTTCTAGTGTCAATGAACCGGCTTTAACAAAGCTAAAAGATCTATGTCCTTTGAAATCATATTAGATTAGGGTGTTCGGACCACCACACCTTTACAAAAAACAATTTGAAAGTGAGTTGTTTCCTTGAGAACTGCAACTAGTACCCCTCAGAGCTCAAGGAGCGCAGCCATGCTACTGGCACTCCCCGGTTCTCAAGGAGCGCAGCCATGCTACTGGCACTCCCCGGTTCTCAAGGAGCGCAGCCATGCTAC
>CABFVX010005304.1:9018-25202 GCA_902151425.1 Timema shepardi
CAGCCATGGCCACCCACCGCCCCCACCCACCCCAAACCCACCGCCCCCACTACTTCTGCCCCCACAACGGATGCACCGGGGGTGTTCGCGGCTTCTTGTGGCGCCAAGAACGGCTACCAGGACCAGGAGCGCATAGTGGGTGGACAGAACGCTGACCTTGGAGAATGGCCCTGGATCGTAAGTACTCAGCGGGCTGTTGGGAGATCTTAGATCACTGTCTCAGTCTATAATTGATAAGGGCATTGCATAATTGCCCCATACTCGCTATCCGAGAGAGGCCTGGACGTTTCTTGAAACTTGTTTCGAACAATAAACACACTAGGAAAATGTTGGTTAATGTTTCCTTAAATTTGTATTAATTTTGTGTAATTTTTTCAAATCGATTACATAAATAATAATGTGCATCGCAAAAGCAAGTTAAAGGTAAAATGAAGCGATCTTGAATCAAGTTATGCTATTTAATTGCTTTATTGCATGTCTTAAAGGGATTGCCATCATCTCTGCATTCCATTCGAATATTTGTGTATTCTATATAGTTTATGATATGCATTCATGCAATCTTCCTCGAGAGGCAATTTCAGGGTTGCTGTTGTACCCATTGTCACAGGTACAACGTAAGGAGCACATGTTATTGGTACACTCACTGCTCTTGCATTCACACACATGCTCCAGGGACATAGCTCAGCGTAGTCAGGACAGACTGACCGATGTGTCTCTACTACATCCTGAGTTGGTTGAATTCTTCTTATATGCGACTGAGTGTTGGTAGGACTATTTGAATGAGCACACATACAGTATGGGGTATAGTTGCCCACTGGTAAACAGCAGCACTGTTGTAATACACTCATGGAGCTTCAGCAAAAAGCAGCATCTGTCACCTCTCCAAACTGGTGGACAACTCTAACATGTGTGTGGACAGCGCCAGTTCCAGTCCAATTTTATAGTCACATGATGCGGCATTAATTTGTATTTAGATGTGTCAAGGCAATTAGTTCAAATTTATATTTTTAGCTTATGTAGATGGGTAGCTTGTGGTATCCGTTACGATTCCCATTTAAGTCCAAGGTTCAACTGGTCACATCCTTGCCTTTAGCTTACACGAAATGTGTGTCCGGCTGAAGGCCTTCCTTCCGCTAAAACATGTGATTCAGCATTCCTTGTACGATCATTTTAGTTCTAATAGCTTGTAATAAATATATCCATCAGTCGAAAGAACTAAATATTAGTTATTAGGTTTGTGCAGAATATGCACATATATTTTAAGAACTAAATTCAACGAATAGATTTCGTTGTTAAAATGAAGATCCAATGGCATTTGACCTACTTCTATTAAAGGCCATAAGAAAGTGAGACTCGGAGATTCAACAATCTTTGGAAACCCCAGGCATGTTGTCTGGCTCAAGATCCAAGTACAAAGAGGAATAAATTAGTCCTTGGAAAACTGTAGTCTGGATTTTGCGTAAGGCCCCTTTTAAATACTACTGGAAGATTTAGTGTGATGCGCTTTGAAATAAATTTAAAACGGAGAATTTCTGCAGTTGAAAATCTGAAATGCGGCCATACATGTGGCACTAGATGATTTATTGACATCAAGAGTCATATTATCAATATTAAACGTAGTGATGTGGTGTGGTGAAGTGATAAACTGGAATAGGGATGCTAAGGTAACGTTTCTGATCAAGTTGAGGAAGATGAGAGTTACCAGCCTGTGTGCCCGTGGCTAAAAGCCAGTACAGCAAACTAAGTATTCTCTAAACTTACGAGTGGACTGCACTATTGAACAGATCCTGTTGGTTTCTTGGTTAAGGTGTTCGGGTTGAGTTACAATGAAAAACCAATGTGCTTTCGGAGCGAGTTTTATCCCTTTGCTTCTGACAATGGCCCAGCCATGGTCACCCACCCCAAACCCACCAGCTTCACGACTCCTGTACCCACATCGGAAGCACCGGGGGCAATACCTGAACACTTAAAGCACCGTTCTCTTATGGTGAAAATCAAATGGTATCAAACATTTACTATAGACTTGGTTTACTCTGTAGCAAGATAATACCTACTTAGAAACATGGGCAATGTCTGGGATGTGAGAAACAAGCCTATGTGTCCCGGCATCTTCATGAGTAATTCTGGATAGAATGGAAGAAGAGACTCACAAAGTTCACGTGCAAATTTTGTAGTGTTCATTAGATACACAGTGGCGCGGCAGTCAATCATTTTCTAGAATGGCAACTCCGAGCATGCCTGATAAGATAAGGGCACCCTGCTATAGACAACGTGGGGACCCCAGATTGACCCCCTCCCCCCTATAGCACTAATAGTGCTACTGGCAAGCTGCCAGTTGGTGTTACCGGCGGCGGACGTATACAAGATAGTCCCTGCTGTGGTAGACGTATATAATAAATGTCAGTAAAGATAATTTGTGTACATAGATAAAATTACAGTATTTAAAAGCGCGGGAAAGAGTTTACCGTCAGACCACCATCAAGAAGCGTATAAGCAACATTAGTTATAGGGTCGTGGCTATCAACTACTGACTACGGCGTGCAGTTTTACCGGAAACCACTATTGGAATGTGAAGTCTATGTGCGGTTGTTTCGACGGGGGGAAAAAGCCAATCTGGATGTACATAAAAAAAATCAACAAATATCTTGAAGCTTATATCAATGATCAAGTTATATTTCGACACTACGACAGAACTTAAAAAATGGACTCGGCAGGGACTACGGAGCTGTTTCCTCAAAGGCCTCTACTAGCCGCATTGATTCCGTGCATCCAGGGGGACGCTGTAAATGGGACAAGTACGTGGAACAACTTGATCGCTGCCGTTAGAGACCAGTCATACTTCACGGAAACTTGGAATGAAACGATTTACGGCTCATAAAGTTCGTCACTGTCAATTAATCACGCGTGAAGCCTGTAAAGTACAGATTTTGCAGGAAATCAAACCTGGCGTCTGGCTAAAACGACAATCATCTGCAATCACTATGTTGGATCGCATCGATGATGACGACAACTTGTTCTCAGGTACAATCTGATTGTCGGACCGTTTCTCTTCGCTGAAAACACCGACAATGGCGTAGTATACCTAGATATGCTTGAGTTTTTTTTGCCGTAACAAACTAGCAACCATAATCTTTGAGTAGAACTCTTCTCCTCCTTATTAGAGCTATGATGTACGACATTTCCTAACTAGCACATTCCCCAACCGTTGGATAGATCATGATGGTCCTTGGCCTCTGTGATCTATTAGACTTCTTATGAGGGTATGTCGAAATTGACTTCAAACTAGACATTCTTTGTGCCACCAAGAGCGGCCATATTGAGTTGTACTGAAAGAACTCAACTCAACTGGACTTAACATAGACTTTGTGAGTCCCCCATAAGTTGATAAAGAGTTTGTAAATATTTCTCTTCAAGCTGTGTTTCAACTGTTGGACATCCTGTGCTAGTGTAGTGATGTCCCATTACTTGTGTGTTTCAGGCTGCTTTGTTTAACAGTGGCCGGCAGTTCTGTGGAGGATCACTCATCGATAGCACCCACATTCTGACAGCAGCTCATTGCGTGGCACAGTGAGTGTTAACATACCATGTACTTATTGTTTATAGCATTAGTTCACATACATACATTGTATGCATAGTATTATCCTACAAAGGTGAAATGAAGATCCAAACTTGAGTATAACTTGCAAGCAGTAAATATACTCCTCCCTGTTGAGGCCTGGCACTAGATTTAACTGCAACCCAATAGGGCTACATTTATTAGTATCACTTCACAAAATATTATCAACATCTCAGCCTCAATACCTCTCCTCACGGTTCCTATTTCTGAAAGATAAACACAGCCGAGCTACCAGATCAGAATCCACTCTACAGATGTCTATTCCCATACATAGATCTCAAACATATGCTCGTTCTTTCACTGTCCTGGAACAAACTGGATAACTCTACTCGTCATCTAACATCTAGGCCCGTATGCAAGGACGATGCTTGAGTACAGCCAGAGTACGGCCAGAGTATGAGCCTCGTGCTAGTAAGATCTATGACGCAATATCTTGAGTCTCGCCAGAGTCTGGTCCCGGGATTGCTCAGGTTATACTCTGCCTGTACTCAGAGGATATTTACACAACATGGCGCTGCGCGCATAGACGATCGAGACAGCTGTTTTCCAGACAGGCCTCATGCTCTGCTAGTGCTTAGCATCGTCCTTGCATACGGGGCCCTAGACTCCCCTTAAGTGCGTGGTTAAGCAATTTATCTTGTCTAACAAGCTAAACTGAGTTCTTGAAACTACTTGAACTTTATATGAGTGTGTGAATGTATTTATACTTATTTGAATATTTCTTTATTAAATTGTATTTCAATAAATGTAATAGTGTATGTTGTATTCAATACTGGTTAAGTGGAAGAGAAGGCTAACGCCTCAACTTGGCCAGATAAATAAAGGCTATTATTATTATTATTATTACTAAGAGAGATGTAATGCTTCCACTCAAGTAAACCAATGAGGCTGATACTGTTGTAAAGTTGTCATTGTTTTACCAGCATTCAGTTCAGTTTAGTAGTGCCTGGGACCTCCTGATTGTTTCCCCCTTGAAGACCTCGGCTGAGGCACTTAGGGGTGTACCCCCTCTCTGCTACAATATATACATGTGTGTGTGTTACAGTATGAGCTCTTGGGACGTGTCTCGTGTCACTGTAAGACTGGGAGACCACAACATCAAGACCAACTCCGAGGTGCGACACATTGAGAAGAAAGTTAAACGAGTGGTTCGGCATCGAGGGTTCGATTCTCGCACTCTGGTGAGTCCACTACCCCGTATGTTGTCAGCGAGGCCTAGTGTTGTTCCTGGGGACTGGGCCCCACCGACCTCCCCCTGTAATTATTGGCTGGCTACAGCCTTGCTTGCCACACTATTGTTTTAAAATTGTTTTTTGAGCCTGTATCTTAATATTTGATTTAAAAAAATTAATTAATTTGGGATGATTTTGAGACAGTATAGGGGTATTTTAGTCAATCTCCAAGGGGCATAGTGAAGAGGTAATATACTTCATGCTTTCATATAAATGTATTTTATTATGATAAAACCCGCCTCGGCGTAGTTGGTTAACGCGCTAGTCGTGTTGAGCTCGACTGCTGAGGACGGGGAGATCGAGGTTCGAATCTCGGCGGGTGAACTGAGGGTGGTTTTTCCTAAATGGTTTTCCGCTTCCCTCCACGCAAATGCGGGATCACTTCCTCTAATTCAACCTTCCCAAGTCCTAATCCATTAGAGCAATTAGTACTTAAAGTGTATAACCCGAACGGGTAGTAAGACACGGTGCTAAATATTATTATTATGATAAATGAAATCAATATTCCGCTAATAAGCGCACCACCAAAACTTGGCGCACACTAAAGTGGTTGGGATTCGAATGGTATGAAACCTGGTTCGTTGTCAACTTGAGTGGTTTTTTTAAACAATGTATAATTCTATCCTCTAAATTACCGGTGCTATTTTCTAAGGTGAACTCATTCTTAGCTCTCATTGGTGGGTAGACAGTGGCAAACAACCTCTAATCTAGAGTAAGTATATTATTTGATTTTTCTGTCAGTTCAAAGAGTACTCTAACTTATAAATAAGAATGAAGGAATATTTCTTAATACATTAAAACAACATTTTGGTGACTAAAGTAATGTTATAGAGCCATGCAGATCTACATTTTTAACAGCATGAGAAAATATAATTTATAGCAAACTAAGGCAGTAAATTAACTTTCTCAACAAAACTACCTTAACTAAAAAAAATAGAGTTTTATTTATTTAAATGCATTTATCAACTCTGGTAAAGTTAAGTTTTAACACTTATTTAAAACTTAAACAAGCTTCAAAATAATTAATAATCTTTAAAATTTATGTACAGTATATTAGACATTTGTTGAAACCAAAAGACATGTAAATTTACAGACTTCCATTTGTAATTTTATTGGAATTTAAAATAGTTTTGTCCGGTTTTAAGATAAAACTCTTTCCTCTCTCGTTAATATGTTCTATTTAAAAATTATTTAACAAGAACATGTATTTTATTTTACAAAACTTGCATTAAAAACAATTGAAACCAAAATATTACTTTACAAGCCTTTGTTAAGGCATAACATATTTTTTAAACGTGTGTATCATAGCTAGCCGCAGCTGAATATTTAAATAACATTAAAGAACACTAATTTGCGACAATGTGATATGATTCCAGTACAACGATCTGGCCATTCTGACCATGGACTCGGCCTTGAGCTTTACAAAGCAGATCCATCCCATCTGTCTGCCCAGCGGGAAAGCTCTGTACAACGGACAGACCGCGACGGTCATAGGATGGGGAAGTCTTCGCGAGAGTGAGTGCAATACACCCTGTATAGGGAACTTTGGACATCAGCTTAGTAGTCATGTGACACTATCATTTGTTCCTAGTTTATTAGATTACATCGCTTACATCTGTATACAATGTCAAATTGGGCAGTTCCATCAGTAGGCTGTAGTAACAATTATACCTGGATTAATAAGCTTTTGGGGACATTTAAATTCTATTTCAAATGCTCAAATTATTACTAGTTGAATTGCTACTATCAATATTTAAACATTTACTATTTATTTATTATAATACTTTAATGGATATATCATAAAATATAGTCATAATCATATCAGGTGACAGTTGAATAAGTATATGTTGGTATTAAATAGTTTAGTTATTGAAATGAAAAGAATCATCAATAATAATTATTTAGATATGAGCCATATCAGTTATCACTTTCAATATATAGATTGTCCTTGATAAGTATTGTCGGTGACCTGGTGGTCTAGGGGTAAGGTGTCAGACTTCTGTGCTGGGGGTCCGGGGTTCAATCCTCGGTCCCGGCAAAGATTTATCTGATTACCAAACCCTTCCTTCCCCTCTGACAAGACATCTTGTGAATGTGGGGAATGCCAGGCCTCCACCGTGGTTCGGATTCCACGTTAAACTGTAGGTCCTCCATTTCATCTCACAATCACCCTACCATTACACATTATCGTAAGTGCGTATAACCCGAACGGGTAGTAAGACGCGGTGCTAATAATAATAATAAGTATTGTCTAGTGTGTTTGGTTTTAAGGCCGGCTATGTTGCAGTTCATGACAGTTTCAGCAGGATGTAAGGTTAGGATTCAAATCATGGCTGGCTGCTATGAAGTTTTTCTCTCTATATTCCTCAACAATTAGTAATACTCAATATGCACACACCCCTAATGGGTAGTAATACACGGAGGGGAGTAGTTTTGTTTATTTTTCCTAGATGCTAATTGCATTGCAAGTATAGTTTTCCACATTGTAGGTCCTCGTGATCTCTCTGGAAAAATTACTTTTCTTTACCTGTCTTCTAAGGTAAGATGGTTGAACTAGTTAACTACTATAGAATAGTGGGTGGGGTGTTTGTTTTTACAAATGATTGTCTGACACCTTTATTTGAAATGTTGTTGCCAGGCGGACCTCAGCCTGCCGTGTTGCAGGAAGTCAGCATTCCCGTATGGACCAACTCTGAGTGTAAGGCTAAATATGGCAACGCTGCACCTGGAGGAATTGTGGAGCACTTCTTGTGCGCGGGCCAGGCTGGACGCGATTCGTGTAGTGTGAGTTCACAAGATATTAACTAGCCAGCAATTACTCTAGTCATAAGACTCTTAGCAACTACTCTAGTCATGTGACTCTTTGTATTTTGTCATTTCTTTATTTGACTACAAAGTATACAACACATAATTGAATATAAACAAAAAAATCCCCTTCTCCTCTGCACTCATTTATTTATGGGTCACAATATTTTACAACTGCTCTAGTCAAGTATATAATTTATATATCTAACATTTTATAACATACAAAGGTTTTTCCTTGTAAAAACCTTTGTCCACACGTAACTCGCACATCACCCGTTGTAGTTTTGGAAATAAAATTAAACATAATATTTTGATCTCATTAGACAAAAATTAAACAGATCTAATGGTGTTATTATTTGCTCATTTAGAGGTCGCTGTAGACTAGCTCTAGCGGTGATACATTTGACAGTTATTTGCTCATTTAGAGGTCGCTGTAGAACTAGCTCTAGCGGTGATACATTTGACAGTAGGCCTACCACCGATACCATCACCAGTTGCAAAGAAAGTGATGTGGTGGCGCAGATTTATAAAGTTTTTGTAGTTTTTGTACTGACTAGCACAATCATCAGTAACGTAGTTAACTTTATGATCATCGGAAGTGAAACAACTCGATGCTGTCTGTTTTAAAATAAATGATGACCAGATGAACTGCGCATGCACCACATGGTTCCTACGATATCCTTGTGCTTCTTCTTGGAACCATTTTAACTGAAGTCCATCAGGATGGTAGCAGTTTCCCAAGTTAATGATTTCTTAAGAGCTGTCAATGACTTCGATTGTGCTTTTGACATAAGATAGCCATTAATAATAACCAATACATCAACCAGGTCATGATAAGACTCTTATAACTGTACGACATTAAGTAGAAGTTGGGTGTTAATGTATAGTGCATACATATATGGATGGGTTCCAGAACACCCTGTAAGGACACAATGCACAAAGTTTTGAAAAACCTACAGAAATACTACGATAAATTCACAGCTCAATTCTTTCAAATTGATTAAAATCAGTCTTTTTATGAATATGATTATTTTTCTTGATACTTAACAGGGTGTCCAGTCAAAGTATATTTTAAATCGTCTGACTTTTCCGGTTTTTCCGGAGCCAATTTCCAACTTTTCCAGTCACTATATATTCAAACATCAATACAATACAATATTTTTAGACATACATACGTACATTTTGAAATGATGTCCCTGTGTGCAGGTGTTGCAAGATATCAGCCCAGAGCCTGCCGGTTGGCGCGATCCAAGTTACACTTCAGTGAGAACACATTGTGTCATTAAATATCATTTTACACAAATACAGTTCAAAACTGATGTGACACATCATTTTTTAGTTTTCTCTTCCTCTAACGCAATCAGTTCTCGCACACAGCCATCACCTAATTCTGGCTAAGGGCACAATAGAGGAGTGAGACGAGAACTAGAAAATGACACGTCGACCTTGAGAATTGAGATTAGCATGTTCAACCGGCACAGCTGAGTTGAAATAGATTAGAGGGCATATTCACTGGAAGAAACATCTTAGTTTTATTAATGTCAATAAAAGTTGTGTATTTTTTTTTAGTGACTGTGAAAATTCCAGAAATTTGATCAAATTTCCTGACTTTTCCTTGTTTTCCGGGTCGTTGGTCACCCTGCACTAAGTACTTCTTTCCCGCCAGTCTGGAGTATTCATCATCTTGATACAATTATTTGACAAGATTTTCAGTATTAGGTGAAAGTACTTTTCAATTCCACGGGTCTCATGTACGGATAAAATTCCTTTTTCATTCAGCGGCTTCTTAGATTGATGCACAATATATTCAAACACTCCAATTTCTTGTGAAATTCTTTTCCTAGACAACGGTGGTGGAACCATGGTTAGCATTTGGATTTTTCTCTGGTGGTTTAGAGTGTGTTTTAATGAGATCTAATGTGGCCTGGCGGTCTAGGGGTAAGGTGTCAGACTTCTATGCTGGCGGCCGGGGTTCAATCCCCGGTCCCGGCACAGATTTATCTGATTACCAAACCCTTCCTTCACCTCTGACAAGACATCTTGTGAATGTGGGGAATGCCAGGCCTCCACCGTGGTTCGGATCCCACGTTAAACTGTAGGTCCTCCATTTCATCTCACAATCACCCTACCATTACACATTAGCGTAAGTGCGTATAACCCGAACGGGTAGTAAGACGNTCCTCCATTTCATCTCACAATCCCCCTACCATTACACATTAGCGTAAGTGCGTATAACCCGAACGGGTAGTAAGACGCGGTGCTAAAAATAATAATAATGAGATCTACAAGTATGTTCTAATTTGCACCTTGTTCATCGTCACTGATGTCAGAATCTTCAAATGCAATTTTCATTACACAGGATGATTTACTTTTCAGAGTTATTTCGTTCACTACTAGATGGTAAACTATGTAGTTTTATTGGGGATAGTTCTATATCAGTTAAACTACTCTCCACCTCTTGAGAAGTTCCTTCAATCACTGAAATGATATCTTCAATACGGTATTCATGCTCTTGTAATATCTCGACTTTTTTTTTTCCTACATTGAGGAAATAGTTTTTGATCTGAGCAGAAATTAATTTACTTTATTTAGAATTGCTTCTCAAGTTCAAGACTAACCTTACGTAAATATATTTTTATTTGGTTTTTTATTAAACTAATTAAATGGGTTGCAGCAAGAAAACTGCTGGCCTTCATATTTAGGAGAGTAATGATGATGGTGAAAACAGAGTAATTTTAAGTTTTCTTTTGGTATATTTGCTAGCCAAGATATTAATTCGTTGTCTACGCTTGATAGTTACAAATCCCTTTGTCTTTACACGGCTTGTTTTGACTCACTACTGTTAAAATTCTGGTTCCTTGGTTAGGGTAATAATATAAAAACAAACAAACTTCAAAGTGGAGTTGAAGTGAGCTCAGGTAGAGAGCAGGCATGTCTTCATTAGAAGACCAGAGAAGTGACTGATGTTATTGGTCAGGAAGGTTTGTTGACCGATGTTATTGGTCAGGAGGCTTTGTTGACTGATGTTATTGGTCAGGAAGGTTTGTTGACTGATGTTATTGGTCAGGAAGGTTTGTTGACTGGTGTTATCGGTCAGGAGGGTTTGTTGATTGATGTTATTGGTCAGGAAGGTTTGTTGAGTGGTGTTATCGGTCAGGAAGGTTTGTTGACTGGTTTTATTGGTCAGGAGGGTTTGTTGACTGGTTTTATTGGTCAGGAGGGTTTGTTGATTGATGTTATTGGTCAGGAAGGTTTGTTGACTGGTGTTATCGGTCAGGAGGGTTTGTTGACTGATGTTATCGGTCAGGAAGGTTTGTTGAGTGGTGTTATCGGTCAGGAAGGTTTGTTGACTGGTTTTATTGGTCAGGAGGGTTTGTTGATTGATGTTATTGGTCAGGAAGGTTTGTTGACTGATGTTATTGGTCAGGAAGGTTTGTTGACCGATGTTATTGGTCAGGAAGGTTAGTTGACCGATGTTATTGTTCAGGAAGGTTAGTTGACCGATGTTATTGGTCAGGAAGGTTAGTTATTGGTCAGGAAGGTTTGTTGACTGATGTTATTGGTCAGGAAGGTTTGTTGACTGATGTTATTGGTCAGGAAGGTTTGTTGACAGATGTTATTGGTCAGGAAGGTTAGTTGACCGATGTTATTGGTGACTCAGGTTAGATCATCCCCTAATGGATAAACCTCCCTCAGGAAGCAAAATAAAGATAAATATATTGAGTTATGGTACCGAGTTTAACCTTCTAGGGTTTTAAAGTTTTGGCTAGATTTTCACTATGTCAAGATTTATCTATTTTAACACAAGAATATTACGGTGTTACAATTCTGCTTTATTTGATATCATTATTAACATTAAAATAATATTATTTATTGAAAATATATCATGAAATCCTATTTTAAGTGCATTTTAAAAAACACATTTTGTACAAATCCACAACACTATATTTATTTTAAACAGTGTATCTTCAAAGATATTAAAAAAAAAAATTATTGCTCTATCTTTTCTAGTTGTAGGAATATAAAATATTTTGTCCCACTGTCAACTTTGTACAACAGGCCTGTGGAAACTTTCCAGGTATATTTAGGTTATATTTGGACTCCCATAACTCAAACTATTGGTTAGATTGTCTTTAATTTAAATTACGATTACAAAACTATTTAAAAAAAACCTGTGTCAGATTTTATCAAAATATAACATGGTGAGTTACATTTCCTCTGAATATTGTATGAATTGACGTTGTAATTAATACAAATAGCCTGAACAAGTAGTACGACATGGCAGCCAAAAAAAAAAGTATTAAATGTGTTCATTTGTGTTGTAAATATTTCCATTTCTATGACTTTGTTAACAAGATCTTCCTTGGTTAATTCGATTTCCCTTGATATTAAATAAAATTTCAAATTACTCACAAAACACAAACATATTTATTTATTCAAGGAAAGCCCTTTTCCCTTTTTTGAGATACACAAAATATGATACACAGAAAAATGCACCTACAGTTAGAACCCAGAGTTGTCTACTTCTACTATCACATGACAAGGAACTTGAGAAGATATACATAATAGATACACAGTCAATGTAAATAAACAACACAATGTTAATACTAAAATAGTGAAAGTGTGAACAGTAAAAATAACCACACAAAATAATATATATATGTAAATAAAATAAAAACTTTCACCAAAATCATTCAAAAACAATAAATACCACCAACCAAATAAGACATATTGATAATTAAAAAAAAGTAAAAGTAAATTTGATCAAAGCGCTAATACATTATTTTGTATGTACATTGGTGAATTACCTCTTGTGACTGTGTTTAGCTTTAGTAAAACACCAACACTCCTGTGAATGGAGCGTAGTTTCGCTCAACCTCCACACAATGGTTTGTTGTTTATCGAGTGGAGGGAGATGTAAGATTGATTCTACCATATTTACTTGTATTTGTCTACAAATGAGGGTTCAGCCCTGACGAGTGACACCCCCTTTTCTCTTTAGTGAATACAATGCAATTAAAGCCGGGCCGATGCCAATTTATCGGCCAATATTGGCCAAGGATAGTCGTTTTTATCATGCAAATATTTTACACCGATAATTCAAAATCTAAATCTAAATTCTCAAGTCATGAAAATATAATTCATAGTTAAAACAAAAAAATATTTAAATAAAGTCTCTTGCAAGTAAAAACAAATTCTTTAATTCCGCGTTTGATATCTTATTTTAAAATAAACAGCGAAACCAACGTTATAAACAAAATAAACCATTCAATTTTATTCACCTTAAGGCTTATTTGAATTATTAAATACTTTATAAATATATTAGAAATAGAAATGTCCTTAAGTAACATAAGTAGCATTATCAAAAACAATATTAGTTGGCCAGTCTGATTTTACTTGTTGTGGACTTAACTAAAACATATTATGGATATAAGTAAAGTAGTTCTAGGTGAAGTTGTGTACTAACCTAATATGAAATATTACCTACATCTTCCAGTATGAGCCGAGGCCCGCGCATACGCACAGCATTTTCTTTCTATTTGAGTTGTTTAAATTGTATATCCCCCCTATTTTTTCCATTGGCTCAATTAACTAAACCTTATTTTATTTACATAACCGTAAGTTATTCACACAGGAAAACACTGAACACATCTAAGATAACGTACAATCACTGTGATGTTGTGTACTACAGGGGATAGCTGCACATACCCACATTCAGTAATCATGCGTGTATTTTAATTTATTTGTAATTATGTAAATTCTTGTTTATTATAACAATGCAGTAGGACTAATAATAAAATATATTTAACCAACCTTAACGTTTAAACTTTAATTTAAACTTTTATTCAACAAACCTATGAACAGTTTAA
Source organism: Timema shepardi (assembly GCA_902151425.1). Taxonomy (NCBI): domain Eukaryota; kingdom Metazoa; phylum Arthropoda; class Insecta; order Phasmatodea; family Timematidae; genus Timema; species Timema shepardi. The sequence continues at coordinate 22,542 of CABFVX010005304.1, forward strand.
AACTGACACAAACAGATAATTCTTGTTTTTTTGAGTATTGTTACTATACACTTTTGTAACATCACATAGAAAAAAATTATCGGCACCGGCAATATCTGCTAAAGGGCTCATCAGCCCGGCCTTGATTGAAATAATTAAGAAGTGGCGCGCCAATTGAACTTTGCGCTCACCGTTGCTTTCATAGCTTTACGCACAACCGCAAGGCTCCGACTGCTAGAGAACAGCGACCCAACTTTGCGCGCGGAGAACGTACAGACTGCCAGAGGGCGAGGGTGTGTGTTACTCCATGTAACACCCTCAAACAAAGATTTCCTCTTGGTGAAATAGTCATCGGGAGGCTGTGATGACAGGCTCGAGTTTGGAGGAAACTTTGCCAGGGGGATAGTCTTTGTGGCGCGTTTTTCTTGGGAACTATCTGGATTCTGTAGCTCTAAATTAGGTGTAGGCGATAGAGCCAGATTAACGGATATAAAAACAGCAGGCTTGGATAAGATTGAATTGTTAGACGATACCGGAACAGGAACCGGCTGGTTCGGTGCAGAAGAATCCGATTGAATGACTTGGCTAACCTTGACCGACGGTAGAATATTAGACTTCTTCTTCAACGCTGTCACTTGGGTATTCGCTATATAGGATGAATCAATTTGTTTCAAGGACGCTTTCTTCGCTGCTTTGTGATCAGCCAAAAGTTGATCGAAAGATTTACTTCGTCCGGTGACGAACCGTTGTTGTGACAACGAATGGTGACTGCAAGTTAAAGACCGGGTGCATTGTTTCTGTGATTTCTCACTCCAAACTCCACATTGTTTATCAGGATTAAACTTCTGTTCCTTCGGCAAATGTCTTCTCCTAGGTTTCGAACTTTTCTTCGGAGGAAGGGTTGAAGAGTGTCGAGATGATTTAGAGTCCAAATGAACCGGGTTCTGAGCGGTGTCGTTTACTTTAGATGTGACTACGGTTACCCCCTCAGTCGTACTTGGAAGTGGAGTAAGAGCCACGATGGGCTGTAGAATAGAGAACGGAGAGGAAAGTTTAGAGACTATGGGGGCTGAACGAGTCTTTTCTTCTGCGCTTGAAGGTAACGGGAGACACTTATCAGGTTTAGAAACAAACACAGTCTTTTCTTTACTGTGAAACAGAGTTTGTTCCAATTGCTCTTTATTAACGAATGATTTGTCTAATTTAGTTTGTAAAGGTTTCTTAATTTTTATGGTTGAATTTGTCGAGTTAATAACTTTACATGTTTTACTTATGTAGTCCCGTCTATTAAAGCCTTTCCCGAACGATTCCACGGGTGGTAGAGGCTCATCAAGTTTCACATCATGCCACAGTTCCATGTGGTTTTTCAACCCTTGAGGCTTAACCGAAGCATCACAAATCTCACAGATGACGGCGTAAAATGGCTCTGCCTCGGGACACAGACCGTACAAGTACATATCTTTGATATCCAACTTAGTAGTATCGGGTTCTGGACAAATGTCTGGTTCCTGATACTCATCCCTTGAAGGGGTGACATTACCGGTGAAATCCGTCCACGCGGACCATGGCTGACCGTAAAATCCGGCCAGGGGGTTGTCGTCTTCTTCCGTGACTGCGTCCGAGGCTGAAAAAAAGTACAAGTTTGAACGCATTGATTTGTAAGACCTTTTTATTAGTAATGTACACTTGTAATATGAACAGACTGAAGACCAATGATTGGTCTGGTCATGCAAGATACATGTCTTTGTGAGGCCGGTTATAGCATGTAGCTCGGCGCCAGCTTGTATCAAGTACACCCCGTTCACCCTGAACCGTAGCGGCCTCAAGTTGACGGATTACAAATGAAAGGAAAAGTAAACGGATATTTATAGATTAATCTAAACACCCAAATCTATTTTAATAAATATTGTTCTAAAATGACCCTTAAGTAATACCAAATTGAATAATTAATATATTTTCAGATACTAATCATCACAAGTTTATTTAAAAATTAATCTTATCTATTATAGCTCAAACTTTTATGTTTTAGGATCTAAGAAAGAAAGGTTTTTAATTTTCAAAACATAGTTTATGTCCTTTACATTGTGTGGAACTACTAATTATATTGTCATTTCCAAGAACTTTAAAAAAAAAAAATACTAAACATACCAACATTATTTTAATGTCAAAAACATGTTTAAAAAGAATAATTAATTAATTATTTATTGAACCAAAGCTCAAACTGACTCAGTATTTGGAAGCTTTCTAAGAAGCTCACTGGAGATCAGCTATAATGAGAAAATTTGAGCTTGCAGATCCATAACCTATCAAATAAAAAATTATAATCCCAAAATTAAAAAAAATAAACACAAGAGCATCTATCTGTATTATGAACTTGTTTTGTGAAGTGTTGTTTGTGTTGACAGGGGGACAGCGGAGGACCACTGATGATTAACACCGGTCAATGGACTCAGGTGGGTATCGTGAGCTGGGGCATCGGCTGCGGCAAGGGACAGTATCCAGGGGTGTACACACGGGTAACTCACTTCATGTCCTGGATCAACAAGAATCTAAAGTAACAGATCATCACGATATCGTGGCATCACTAACACCTTTTATTATGAATAAAATAAACAAAACAAGTATCACCAATCAAATGATCTGGTTTAAAAGTTAAAATAACATTGTGTGTGGGGGGAGGGG
>CABFVX010005304.1:38965-52612 GCA_902151425.1 Timema shepardi
ATTATTATTATTATTATTAGCACCGCGTCTTACTACCCGTTCGGGTTATACGCACTTACGCTAATGTGTAATGGTAGGGTGATTGTGAGATGAAATGGAGGACCTACAGTTTAACGTGGAATCCGAACCACGGTGGAGGCCTGGCATTCCCCACATTCACAAGATGTCTTGTCAGAGGTGAAGGAAGGGTTTGGTAATCAGATAAATCTGTGCCGGGACCGAGGATTGAACCCCGAACCCCCAGCATAGAAGTCTGACACCTTACCCCTAGACCGCTAGGTCACCGACTACCTTATTAAACTCTTTACAGTTTTTTTTAATTGGTGAATGTTAATTTTTTTTTGTTTATTAGATTGATCATATACATGCTACATCTAACCAATGCATTTTCTTAGCACAGAGAAACCAAGTTAATCACTTTTGTTTAAATGTTCAAGTATTTAAATTCCGTGGCAGTTGCTTGTGTTTTGTTTTCGACCAGGTAAAACAGTTATTTTAAAAGAATCATAACGTGTCACTGCTCTACAAAATGTTCCCGCAAGGTGGTTACAAATATTCTCTCTTTGCTATTAGCAACAGTTTAAACCAATAACAAAATGTAGTATCGGATGTACATTGAAAGTAATTATTAATCCATTCTTATATTTCAACTGGGAAAATTTAAAAGAATAATAATGTGTTGGACTTTTTTTTGGTGAGATATGTCTTTTGAAAGGCAAATTGATAATTATATAATTATAATGATTGTATATGTTTACCTCTGGTGAGGATGTTGTTGAACACCGCTTGTGGTGTTTCATCGTTGAAAGGGGGAATCCCGGTCATGAACTCAAACAAGCAAACACCGAGCGCCCACCAGTCCACGGCAGGTCCTAAACACAGTCACATGAATACAGATATTATTGCAAATATGTTTACATACAACTGAAGAGAGAACTTGTTTCTAACAAATGTAAAGGTCAACTTATGAAAGTTACGATGTTTCCAAATATTACTTAGGTTTGGTTGATTAAAATAGTTTAAGGTCATATTGATCTCATTTAGAACAAATCCAATCTTTCACTTGATTATAGTTCCTGTTCAGTCTCACTTGAATATAGTTCCTGTTCAGTCTCTCTTGAATATAGTTCCTGTTCAGTTCCACTTGAATATAGTTCCTGTTCAGTTCCACTTGAATATTGTTCCTGTTCAGTTTCACTTGAATATAGTTCCTGTTCAGTTCCACTTGTATATAGCTCCTGTTCAGTTTCACTTGATTATAGTTCCTGTTCAGCTTCACTTGAATATAGTTCCTGTTCAGCTTCACTTGAATATAGTTCCTGTTCAGTTTCACTTGAATATAGTTCATGTTCAGTTTCACTTGAATATAGTTCCTGTTCAGTTTCACTTGAATATAGTTCATGTTCAGTTTCACTTGAATATAGTTCCTGTTCAGTTCCACTTGAATATAGTTAGTTCCTGTTCAGTCTCACTTGAATATAGTTCCTGTTCAGTCTCTCTTGAATATAGTTCCTGTTCAGTTCCACTTGAATATTGTTCCTGTTCAGTTTCACTTGAATATAGTTCCTGTTCAGTTTCACTTGAATATAGTTCCTGTTCAGTTCCACTTGTATATAGCTCCTGTTAGTTCCACTTGAATATAGTTCCTGTTAGTTTCACTTGAATATAGTTCCTGTTAGTTCCACTTGAATATAGTTCCTGTTAGTTCCACTTGAATATAGTTCCTGTTAGTTCCACTTGAATATTGTTCCTGTTCAGTTCCACTTGTATATAGCTCCTGTTCAGTTTCACTTGTATATAGTTCCTGTTCAGTTCCACTTGAATATAGTTCCTGTTAGTTCCACTCTCTCTTGAGCTATCAATAAACATTGCAAGTATTTCTGTGTCGTGAGTCACAGCTTTCCTCTCAGTAGCCATCTTTACAACTATCTTGAACAAACGAGAATGCAGTGGAAATAAAATCTACTCCATCTGTTGACTTGATACTGAACTAGGAGCTCCAAAACATGGGATTGACTGTGAGCAGTGCTGACAGTTTTAGAAAATATTTCACCCATCGCTCTGAGCCCTATGATTCAATCAATTTCTAAAATGTTTCCAATCAAAAACATTTTGAGAACCCTATGGTTCAGACCAATTCACAGCGATTGGTCGACTTAATCAATGACTAAAACTAAATAATATATAAAGACAAACATTTTGTTTTGTTTTTTAAACAACTATAATTTATTTTTTTGTCACAGCATCTTAGTGACCTTTTGAGTTACACAAACAATTATGCTAATGTCATAGGGAATAGGAAGGTTTAATTCAAATGAAGTGTAGCTACATAAGTAAAAGGGAGGGTGGATAACAATTTAAGAAATACCCTACCTCTGCAGTTCAGTTTATTTGTTTGACCACCGAAACAGGTATAAAGAATGTTGTGTAGAGAATATCCAGGGAACGAGGGTGGGGATTGGAGCTGGGCAAGAAAGACCAGGAGAATGTTATTTTGAATGGTAATTAATAATTGGTTTACAGTTTAGTAGTATTAAAGTTATTTCGGCCACATTGTACTTACAATAAAAACATAGTGAATGGAATATTTTTTTAATGCAAGTAAATCTTGAAATAAACATGTATTTTTAGATAACATTAAATTGCAAGTTTTATTTCAAACCGTGTTTATATGAACGTTAAGTTTGCATGTCCAGTTTTATAGCAGGTATAATCCCGTGAAGGAAACTGGTATTTTTAAATTACATCTTGATTAAGTGATCGTGTGACACACAAACGTTATTTGCATGGCTTTAGTACTTTACTGCTCAAGTAAATTTGGAGGATAATGAAATAAGTAAAAGTTTTTTTATTATTATTAGCGCTGCGTCTTACTACCCGTTCAGGTTATACGCACTTACGCTAATGTGTAATGGTAGGGTGATTGTGAGATGAAATGAAGGACCTACAGTTTAACGTGAAATCCGAACCACGGTGGAGGGCTGGCATTCCCCACATTCACAAGATGTCTTGTCAGAGGTGAAGGAAGGGTTTGGTAATCAGATAAATCTGTGCCGGGACCGAGGATTGAACCCCGGACCTCCAGCATAGAAGTCTGACACCTTACCCCTAGACCACCATGTCACTCAAGTAAAAGTTCCTGAATAACTCAATAGTAGAGCAGTTGGTGGGTAAAGGTTCAAGTCCCGCCTTGGGTGTAATCTTTCTGAATGTGTAATGTGTAACTTTAGAGAAATGGCTCAATACATCCATATTTTGATGGAGGATAAAAGATGAGGAATGAGGAATGAGGAAAGAGGAGAGGAATGAGGAATGAGGAAAGAGGAGAGGAAGGAGACTCACGCTCACCGTGGTCCTGCTGCAGCAGAAGTTCGGGCGCCAGATAGTCGGGTGTGCCAAGGATGCGATGGTCGCTTGCCTTTTTACCTCGACGCAGTGATTTGGGTGTCCGGAACGGCGTGTGGGGGGTGGTAATGGGACTAAACACCGGGTTCTCCTGCGAACACAATGTAACAACAAGTTAGTGGGCCAGGGGTGAGAATAGATGGCAAGAAGCTGGGGAACGGGTTTATTGTTTTATGTTGGGAGTTATTATCATACTCTTGCAGGGTCCGAGTTCCCCCCTGAGAAATACCAGGGATGGGGCCTACAAATATTGAGGATATTTGAGATTAGCGGAGTCGAGAAAGTTTGGATTTGAAAATTATTTCAATTTTCCAATTGAAATTTGTTTTAAGCCTCTAACACTGCTTATTGGCGGCTCAGAACCAATAATAGTTATAGGATGAGCTCAACAACCAGACATCAGACCAGTAATTTAGCACTTAACTGAATGTGTGAATGTTATAATGAATGTATTATAAGAAATAATGTTAACATTTAGTTATTATTTCTCCTTTCTATTAACATGTTATATTTCCTCTAATGTTCATAATTTATTCCAAGATTTGGTTTTGTAAAATAGTAGATTTCGACCCAAATTTTAAAAAGATATGCCAAATTCAGTTTTTTTGGTCAATATTCCCTTTTTTGTTAGTTTTATAATATAGATATTTATTACCAATACTAAACAAAAGTAACATTTCTAAATAATGTTCCCAGCCAAACTATGGCTTGAAAAGGGCAGTTTTTCACACAACTGCACAAAATAAAGGTCTTGCTTCATCATATACCAGGGATCTGAGAGTTTGGGTGTTTTCATTCGAGTCAAATGCAAGTCGAGTATTTCTAAACGCTCCTGAGTTTGAGTCGAGTTCAAGTATATTGATCATTTTAAAATGTTAGGAGTACAAATTATTTTATTTTAAATGTAAATATCACATTTTTTAAATTTGAGAATTAAAAGACATGTTCTTAAAATATGAATGACACTCATTTTCAAAAATATAAATATTTTTTGGAAAAAAAAAAAGTTAAGAAATAGAAATATAAGTTTTTAAATTAGAAATAACTTTTAAAAAAACACAATTTAAAAATATATGGCCAAATAGAACAAGTAATTAGAATGGTTTCAACTCTCATGTCTTTGAGGACATTATAATTACACTAACAAATTATTTTTAAAAAAGATGAAAAATTGAATAATCTCACGATGGCTTGTAAATGTATAACAAGATAGTGTAGAAACACTGTACAGTGATGTAAGGTAAGTGATAGTGAAGGAAGCCAAACTGAAAGGATAGTTAGGTTAGGTCTAGTTAGGAACAAACAATCTCTATTTATTGTTACACTTTTACACTTCCAACTTCTTTGAAACTTACACAGTTGTACATTAGTTTGAATTTTCGGGAATATTACTTTTTTAATTAATATCTCTTCATATGAAAAATAAATATTTTCAAAAATTCAAACTAATGTGCAACTTTGGAAGTTTGAAGAAGTGGGAAGTGTAAAAGTTTAAGACGACATGAAGAGAAGTGTTTGTTTGTATCTAGACTTAACCTAACTATCCTTTCAGTTTGGCTTTACATTATTGTAGAGTATTTCTACACTGTCTTGTTAAAAAGTTAGTAAAATTCACGTTTTATTAAGCTAATATTTCCCCCAAAATCTGCGTCAATAACTTAATTTAACCAGTAATAAAACGTAAGAAATGTGAAGTGTTTCATATTTCGTTCATTATTCCTTAGTGTAATGGTGTATGATCACGTCTTCTGTTCCATTTCCATTCCTCTATTCGCAGTTGCATACCCGCGTTGTACAGGATCTCGTTAGACATTATCTTAATGAGGAATTCATTTCAATTCCATTTTTAATGATAGTAAAAATTGAAGCTTGTACTTTAAAATTTAAAATAATATTTATAGTAAACAATATGAAATAGTAAATGCTTTTTTAATATAAATGTGGTAAGTTTGGTGAAATATGTATTGCAATAAATAAGATTAATATTGATTTAAGACAGATTAACCAACATAATTCTATAACTAAATAGTAATCCTAAACTAGAGCTAGTTTTTAGCTAAACATAGTACAAATTTTAAATATCTTAAGTTTGAAAACATTTGATACAATATAGTCTTGATATTACATTTTATTTTAACATAAATTATTATTTTAGAAAGGGACCAGGTAAAAATAGTAAAAATAGTCATTCACTTATTTAGTAATCTTCTTAGATATTTTCATTTTCATTGCTTTGTCATGGCAATACATGTAAACAACTTCAATCAATTAAAGTTAAGACTTAGATAAAATGCTCTGGAAAAAACTATAACAAAATATAGAAAAATGGTGATTTAATGAATTAGACATTTTCAAGATTGGTGGATTTATTAAGTAACATTAAAATTCAAAAGATTGATTAATATGAATGTTTTAAATAGATTAATATAGCATCATCAACAGAACTAAAACATAAGTTAACAACAAGTCTAAAATACAAGTATTACATGTTAAAAATCAAGGATAATTCAAAATGGACAACAATACTAATTAAATTTACTGGTTGAAAGTATTTTTAAAGCTCTATTAAATAATTAATGTGAAAATTGATATTAATTTTAACAATTCGTTAAGTAATCAAATGATTTATAAGTGGGAATGCCGATATCATCTCAATTAAATAGACTATGCGTACTATTGTGTTTTAAAAATAGATTATTATATATATCAGGTGAAATCTCGAAAATGACGCGCCTTCAAAACTTTCGATCTCGAGCTTAAAGGACGAGCTCGAAATCCGAGTACTAGCAGAGCCCTAACATATATATTTTCTATGTTACATCATTTTTGTTTCCAGGCTATGATCCGGGCAAGTTTTTTACTAGGGCCATATATTTTCCACTAACAGTTTGCTAGGTCTGTCGTAGCTTCATATGGCTTGTAATCTATCTTAACACTAGGACAGGCACAACATCCAGTCCCCAGCCATTAATTCATCACTGTGAAAGGGTAAACCCACATTTCACCAATAATACATTTTTTGGCCATGCTGGGAATCGAACCCGAGACCCTTATCTCAGTAAACAAACATGCTGCCGACTGGACTAATGTCCCAGAGTCTTAGGGGTTACAGAAATATCCAACTCACCAAAGCTTCGTCTCCAGTTGTTCCAATGTTGGTGGAACAAGGCAGCTCAAAGATTATAATATCCAACTCACCAAAGCTTCGTCTCCAGTTGTTCCAATGTTGGTGGAACAAGGCAGCTCAAAGATTATAATATCCAACTCACCAAAGCTTCGTCTCCAGTTGTTCCAATGTTGGTGGAACAAGGCAGCTCAAAGATTATAATCACGAACTCACCAAAGCTTCGTCTCCAGTTGCTCCAATGTTGGTGGAACAAGGCAGCTCAAAGCGAGTTGTCTTGACAACAGGAAGTTCCTTGCGACGACTCTGAGTGGATATCGGTGTGGAGAACATGGGTTTGTCCTCTTCAGAGCGTACTTTCAGCACACCCTTTAGAGGGCTGGTGACGCCTGGGGAAGGCCTGTCATCCTTTCTTTTGACAGGTGTGTCCAACAGGTTACCGCTAATGTCCATCAACACTACTTCTTGGGTGAGGCCACTGCTGATCACCGTCACCAAACTCCGTTTACGCTAAAGATAGGATAGAACCAATCAATACAACTCTGAGGACTGCTACACTGTCAAGGTGTGAAAATCACGTAACAGAGCACAATGTAATATGTCAGTTAAGAAAGTAGATGGGAATTGGCACATCAATGGATCACAAAGTCTAGAAAACCACCCAACCTAAATATACACTAATTTCAACCCTAGACTACACCAGCACCACCTACCATCAGAGAATTTCAACTCCACCAGACAAGTTTTCAAGCATACCATCAAGTTGGCTGAAGACAACATTCTGTTCAGTCTACTAATACTGGTGACCTGGTGGTCTAGGGCTAAGGTGTCAAGACTTCTGTGCTGGCGGTCCGGGGTTCAATCCTCGGTCCCGGCACAGATTTATCTGATTACCAAACCCTTCCTTCACCTCTGANAGCGTAAGTGCGTATAGCCCGAACGGGTAGTAAGACGTGGTGATAATAATAATAATAATAATAATAATAATAATAATAATAATAATAATAATACTATTTCCTGAGGAAGATGTTATAATAGCATAATATCCAAGTGTGTTAGTGTTCTTACTTTTATTTGTGCTCTACCATTTTCCTAATATTCTATCATTTCATTTATTAGCAATTATTTTATTTTTAGAAATAATAAATGTAAAGCCATAAATATTAAGGCTGGGCAGATCAACTCTTTTGCCGATCAGGCGGATGATGGCCATCTGTTGCCCACCCTTTGGGGTTTTTCACAACATTATATGCTGTGCTGCCATGGTCCAGTGTTTGTAAAATGGTGTATTTGAGGCAGGTCAAGGATGTTCAACCTTTATCCCGCCGCGCAGGGAGTTGGGTCTCTTGAAGCTCTTGGTGCGGCTGAGCGGGGACGTCGCGTCCGCGTTGTCACTGCTGCAACACGTGTGATAGCTGTCTCCCGACTCTGACATCTCACAGTCACACGGAGGTGCCAAGTTGTTGTCTGCCGACAAGAAGGGTGTCACGCCAGAGAGGTGACTATCAGAGCTGGTGTTGTGATTAGGAGAGCAATCCTCCGCCCCTCCATCTGAAGTGCTCAACGGTGGTTTCGCACTCACACGGGGAACTGCTGCTGTGGAAAACATTGACAAGAACAGGTGCATCAGAGTGGTGGGAGATAACAGATAACAAGAGGGAGGAGAGATAGCAGATAACAGGGGGAGGAGAGATAGCAGATAACAGGGGGAGGAGAGATAGCAGATAACAGGGGGAGGAGAGATAGCAGATAACAGAGGGAGGAGAGATAGGAGATAACAGAGGGAGGAGAGACAGCAGATAACAGAGGGAGGAGAGATAGCAGATAACAGAGGGAGGAGAGATAGCAGATAACAGAAGGAGGAGTGATAGGAGATAACAGAAGGAGAGATAGCAGATAACAGAGGGAGGAGAGATAGGAGATAACAGAGGGAGGAGAGATAGGAGATAACAGAGGGAGGAGAGATAGGAGATAACAGAAGGAGGAGTGATAGGAGATAACAGAAGGAGAGATAGCAGATAACAGGGGTAGGAGAGATAGCAGATAACAGAGGGAGGAGAGATAGGAGATAACAGAGGGAGGAGAGATAGGAGATAACAGAGAGAGGAGAGATAGGAGATAACAGAAGGAGGAGAGATAGCAGATAACAGAAGGAGGAGTGATAGGAGATAACAGAAGGAGGAGTGATAGGAGATAACAGAAGGAGAGATAGCAGATAACAGGGGGAGGAGAGATAGCAGATAACAGGGGAGGAGAGATAGCAGATAACAGGGGGAGGAGAGATAGCAGATAACAAGGGGAGGAGAGATAGGAGATAACAGGGGGAGGAGAGATAGGAGATAACAGAGGGAGGAGAGATAGGAGATAACAGAAGGAGGAGTGATAGGAGATAAGGAGGAGATACTACAAAACCACTTGTGCTCCCAGCAGTTTATTCCAAGTGTTAAAAATAGGATTCACTAGTTTGTGATGGTGAATAGTCCCACTTTAGAACCAAAATAACAAGCATGTATCTCTTACACCAAAAATAAATGTTTTCTTTAAACTAAACAAGGCAAAAAGTAACATGAATTACCTAACTCATGAGTGACTGTTAGAGGATTGAAGCAAAACATTTCACTTGTTTTTTTTAGATAAGTGTTCCACAAACTAAGTTTACAGTACACTTAAAAAGACTAAGTTTTAGTTTCTGTACTCACCGTGGCACCAGAAAGTGGACTATGCACCCACTCCAACCCTTGTACTGTAAATCCTACTCAGAAAAGTATATACTAGTTTTTTCTTGAAGTAACTTCAAATATTCCAGGATTAAAGGTTAAAGGTTAAAGGTCTTTTTCTGTGCTTGCTTCGTTGACATTTGGAAACATTTTGTTCAAACCATTAATAATTATGTAGTAAAACGGTAACTTTGTGCTTAAAGCTTTCGATTTTGTCCGATGTATTTTAAATCCTAGTAAGCAATACATGGCTGCCGCTAGCACCAACTTGGTTCATGTTCTTACTGAACAACGAGGCTTGACGTTCTTGGTTGTGGCCAAACCACCCACCTTATTTGCTGCCGTGACGGACAAATTGTGGAGCACCGCTTTAGATACCGGCAAGAAATGTACACGATAGAAGCTCAAGATGCTATATCCAAGTGTTGCTAGCTTTAGAGTGTCACGGACATCAGCAGACGAGATCACAGGCCTGCTGGACGTGGCCGAGGTTGTGAAGGACATTGCGGACCAGCAGGAATACTCACGACAGCTATATCACTATCTACGTCAAGTGTAAGGGCACAAGAGTTGCACCAAATCAAGAATATTTACCACAAAGTTGGGAAATGCTGCATTGAGCGTTTTATTTTGGGAGGAAGGAGGTCTGATCAGGAGACTAGTTTTCCTCCAATGTGCAAGGTATGCGTTCGTCAAAACCAAATTAATTGTCATTATATCCTCTTATTCTAGTTTTACGGTAAAATGCGTTATTACTGATACTAAACCAAAATTAAATTCTCTATAGATAAATGATTAAGTACAATGGATTGTTTCGAGACTATAGATTTTACTTTTAGTACAGGGTCTTACTATTCATTTGAGTTATATGCCAATGTCCTAATTACGCTAATAGGTTAGGAATGAAGAAGGTTGAATTTAGAGCAGCGGTCCCCAGCCTTGTTTTCGCTAGTATACCCCTTGGCAGCCTTTTTCCATCAATTGTGCCCTTAATTTTTAGAAAAATGTTTAATTACTACATCAGTAGTAGTTTCTTATTTATTTGATGCAATAATGAGATTTTAAAAATGTGACGATAAGCTGAATACATAGTGCCTACATTCAAAAAGCCAAAGTTACAATAAAAACTGACACATTTAATTTATTTCTTTATTCATAATTATAAAAACTATTTTATGTTTGAAATTGAAATAATTTTTTCAGTGTCAAATATAGTATATACCATATCGATGAGTTAATTTCATAGCTTTGTACCGATCTTTTCTCTTAAATTGCTGGCTCTTTTCACCATTATAAAAATAGTTCCACATATCCCTACACGTCCTGGCACGTACCCCACATTGGGAACTGTACCCACACTAGCGTGAAGCGTGTGCTTGACCGGGATCGAATCTCACTGTCACAAAGTTATATTATATAAGAAACCAAAAGTACCTTTGAACCACTGCACCAAATAACAATTTTCTCTTACCATATATCACGTTTTAAATTATATAATATTTAATTTTAGTTTTTGAGGGATAACAAATGCATTTATCATTGAACATTAATGGGATGGTATGTCATAGAACACTTGTAACCAATGTTTACACACAACCATGCAGTATAATATAGCGGGATTCTTTTATGTTGCATCTCCTGTAGGTATAAACCGGTTAAATTTGTCTTCATTATTTATTTTCATATTTAAGTTGAGGGTTGACCAATCTTCTCTTGTTATTTAGAGCTCTCTTCATTTACAAGGTCACACAAACTCATGTACAATTATTCCATTTTTGGACACCAAAACCTTGTCAAGATCCAGTCGAACATCAATTTCTTTGTCATAATCCGAGTTGTTGATGTATGCGCTGTGTACACAATTGTTACAGAGAAATGAAGTAGTTTAGGGATTTCACTTTTACAGCAGGACAAGTTACACGGTGTCTACTAAACTTGACCAATGAAATCCCCGACCTTTTCCCTGATTTTCCCTGATCATTTCCTAAAATTACCGACTAAAGAGTATGTCACTTCCTTCTAACTTTCCCCCCCACCCCATCCCTCTCCACCCTCTTTTTTCTATTAATTAAAAATATATTACACAGCTACAAACAAACAAATGACATTATAATTTACTGATTATTGTATTTCATATTTTGAGTAAAATATCATTTTCCCGGATTTTTATTGCGATTTACCGAATTCCCGACTTATTCCCGTTTTCCCTAATTTTCCCGGATGGTAGACACCCTGAAGTTAGGAGGTGATAAACAACCATATATTATTATTATTATTATTATTATTATTATTATTATTATTATTATTAGCACCGCGTCTTACTACCCGTTCGGGTTATACACACTTACGCTAATGTGTAATGGTAGGGTGATTGCGAGATGAAATGGAGGACCTACAGTTTAACGTGGGATCCGAACCACGGTGGAGACCTGGCATTCCCCACATTCACAAGATGTCTTATCAGAGGTGAAGGAAGGGTTTGGCAAGCAGATAAATCTGTGCCGGGACCGAGGATTGAACCCCGGCCGCCAGCACAGAAGTCTGACACCTTCATTAATATGCTCATCGATATTTGGCTATCTGGCACGCAAAACCAATTTAAAGTATTTTATCGTTGATATCAAGAATGATCAAGGTCGTGTGTTTATTTACGTGGTAATAATTTATCCAAACAAAGACTTCCAGTGAAGAACAACACGTGGTTTTACAAATATTTCAAAAAAATAATTATTATGAAAATATGATGCTTACACAACATAACTATAGAACAATCCTTACAACCAAATTATAAAACATAAACTAACATTTAAATGGATGTGAATTCACATTGAAACATTAACAACAACAAAAATAGTTTCAATTTGATTTATATTTTATAAAGTATTTAGAGAATGTATGTAGATTTTATCACTAAGGAATAAATATGAAAAAATAAGAACTCAGAGAAAGGATAACAGCAATTTGGACAAGTCAAGCTTTTACGTTTATCATGTTTTCTAAGATTTAGATTTGTAGGCGATGTAAAGATTTGAATTTTAGAAATAATAGATTTAAACAATATCTATTTAAATAATATTAAAATAGTGGAGTTGAACAGATTGCTTGTTTCTAAATATATTTCTTTAAGGAAAGGGGGAATGCCAGGCCTTCACCGTGGTTCGGATTCCACGTTAAACTGTAGGTCCTCCATTTCATCTCACAATCACCCTACCATTACAACATTAGCGTAAGTGCGTGTAACCCGGACGGGTAGTAAGACACGGTGCTAATAATAATAATAATAATAATTTAAGGAAAGCATAACTGCTATAAGGTAGCTGCGGGTAATAAGGCCTAAGAAACAAAAATAGTTTTTAAAATGCGCACACACACGCTCCATGCGCGCGGCTCAGTCACCAGTGTCATCTCAGTTCTTGCAGGACGACGCACCGCTCAAATAATACAAATCCTTCAGAAACTATCATAAGTAATTGTTGTTTGAATTAGTTGTTGATATCAACATGTTTTAAGATTTATTTTTTAATTTGGGGGCCAATCAAAATGAGCCATATACCTTATTACCCTCCTCGTTTTTTCTTTCTCTCCACACCACTTAGAGAAAGTATTGTGGTCGTCAAAAACAAACCCAAGATTTTGACGAATGTCAACGTTTCAAGAACCCTAAACCAAAAATGTTGTTTTCGTGATACCATCCGTGTGTTTGTATCTCGGTCTAGAGCAGCAACTATTTTACCAATCGGGCTAAAACTTGGTATCTGGGATTTTAATAAGATTCTTCCGATGTGTTTTTGGGATTGGGTATCCAGCCCTAAAATTAAGGGTAGTTTACTCAAGTGCAAAAAGAGATTGATATGTTCTTTGGTGGACATCTATATTCCTTTTTTTTCCAATGTTTCTTTAACAACGTGTATTATTTTATTTATGGTTATGTTTTTGAACGATACCACTGTGAAATTACTATAATTAGTACCAAATATAGCATCTAGTTCGAATGTTAATATATGTTTTAGCCATACGCCTTATAACCCTACGAAAGTATAATAAAGCCTATCTGCATTGTTTTAAAAAATGTTTAGTTTTGTTTTTGTTTATTAATAATTTGTTCCTATGACACTGTAAGATTGACAAACACCAAACACTTGATTATCTCAAGTATCTTTCATTCTATTTCAAATCTCCCTTGGCTAGGCCTTATTGCCTGTAGTTACCTTACTTCTAGAATCGTACAGGATTATGTCAGACATGTTGCGAGGTGGAGGGGACCAAAGGGGCAATTGCCCCGGGCCTCACATTCCAGGGAGCTACATTTCCCCTAAAAATTAATATTATTATTATTAGCACCGCGTCTTACTACCCGTTCGGGTTATACGCACTTACGCTAATGTGTAATGGTAGGGTGAT
>CABFVX010005305.1:8725-52579 GCA_902151425.1 Timema shepardi
AAAAAAGTGCAAAAAAGTGATTTTTTAAAAAGAAAAAAATGGGGTGTGTTTTTTGTTTTTACTCATCACTTTTTAAAAAAGGAAAAAAGTGGGGCTACTTTTGGCGCCCAGCTGTCCCGGCGCCCAGTTGGCCGCGCCCAGATGGCGGCGCCCAGTTGTCCGGATTCGGCTTAAGGTGTGGATGTAGGGGCCGCTAAAAAGAGTGTTTTGGCAGTTTTTATGGCACAACTTTTTTTGTATTCTGAAAATTGGAAAATGACACTTGAACACGTGAACCAAACCCGGGACGTTCGGCTTAGTACGCCAACGCTCCTACCACTGAGCTATCCAGGAATCGTCTCGTATCCAGGGTCATTCTTCACTCATATTGTAAGGTAAAGTCTATGATGGACGTGCGGAAATCGTCAGCTACAAATGTGTGATTTTATTAAGATCACAAGATATCAGAAAACGCAGTCACCTTTGACTCGGTTGTTTCAAATTTTCAGAATATGATATCAAGATGGAGTAATCCTCACTAAAAGCATAAATAATAGCTTAGGCTATTTGATTCTTAAATATATTTGTTTGCTAAAATAAATAAAATATTGCTCCAGTACAAGCATAAAGTTTAATTTTATTCCCATGGTAATATCAACAGTTCCTGAATATCTGTCGCGAGCATGGTGGAATTATCTAACAAACTTTTTAGAATGAATAGAGAACGTTGTCATTAAATTCCAGGACACCCTTGAGATATATTCAAGAACTGTTGATATCATCATGTGGAGAAAATTAACTCTCTACTGTAGCAATATTTTATTTATTTTGGGCAAAAACAATCTTTTGCCATAAAAATTGCAAAAACGTTGGCTTTTTCTCACGCTCCTTTTCATCTCACCTTAAGGTGAGAATGTAAGGGATGCGAGAACAGGGTTTTTATGTAGATTTTATATCAAAACTTTTCTTTTGTAAATAAATAAATCAAAGTTTGCTTCAATAGAAACATAAAGTTTAATTTTATTCACATAGTTGTTTAAACATTTCTTTAATATCTGTCAAGGGTGTCCTGCAATTTAATGACAACTTTTTATCTGTATTTAAATGCTCACCTAAGGCCGCTATGCTCATGACAGCTATTCAACAACTGTTGATATCAACATATTAATAATTTAAACTCTATGTTTGTACTGAAGATGTATTTGATTTATTTTGGAAAAAAGAGGTTTTGTTATAAATCTTCAAAAAAATGGCCATTTCTCTCGTTCCTTTCACTCCCCCCTTAAGACAAGCGTGTGATAAGTCAGGTACTCTGAACTTTCAGAAACACAGCTCATGCAACTCGTGGTCGACTTGTTTGATAAATACCCACTCGTGATGGCGTACAAAACATTTGAATCTTCCTGTATTAAAAGTAAAGTTGAGGCGTTAGTAAGCTTACTGTATGTGTCATTGTACTGTACAAAAAGTTGTTTCTTGATAAAGTAGGGGAGGGTTGAGGGAGTGAAAGCGAAAATAACGTAACGTTGTTTGGCAAACTATTGTATTGTTCGGCCATTTTGCTGGCGCAGAGCTAATACTGGCCTTGTATGTGGTACATAAACCAAGAGGGGAGGAAGCTTGAGATGACCGCTACAAGAAAAATCAATTAGGTCTGGAGGCTGAAGTGGCCGTTATAAAGCCTTTCCAGAGTTCGCCAAATTGGAGTCTCAAGCGTTTATTTAACAGTCTCCCCACCAACGGCTTACTCTGCAATACGGCAAACGTTTCTCTTTTATGACCACAGAAGTTGTACGTTCAAATGTAGGGACGAGATATATCATTTCATTCTAGTTAATAATCCTAGTGCTCCCGTTAGTTTATAAAATATACATATATAAACTGATTTTTATTTAGTTACTTAGCTCAAGATTTACAGGTACTGTAGATATGGGTAGATTATACTATTTTACTAATCAAAATATCGAATCCGAATCTTGATTTTATCTACGAATCTCGAATCTTGAATTCGTATTAGAAGCTTGGAAAAAATTATAAGCAAAAGAAGAAGTATAAATAAAATGGACTGATAAAAAATATAAATAATAACTAA
This sequence comes from Timema shepardi, assembly GCA_902151425.1. NCBI lineage: Eukaryota > Metazoa > Arthropoda > Insecta > Phasmatodea > Timematidae > Timema > Timema shepardi. Next base: position 10,797 of record CABFVX010005305.1, read on the forward strand.
ATGTTAACAATTTTTGCTATAATACATTATCTACGGCATAAAGTTTATGCATTCAGTTAAGTGTTAAATTAATTGTGTTGGGTCTGGTTGTCAAGTTTGTTCTTTAATTGTAATAATAATCCGAACCACCAATAAGGTGTATTTATAAAACAAACTACAGTTCAATTTCTTTTTTTTTAGTATCCCAGTCCCGAGTCTGATATTATCTGAAATACCCTTAAGGATTCAAGGAATTCAAGGGTCCGAGGATTCGAGGATAGCATCCCTACAGTTACAGCCCTTGTTTGAACAAACTAAATGAATTATTACTATCAATATATCAAATAATATGTTACTTTCCCGAGTAATGTTTCAACTTGTCATCCAAGCCAAGTCAAAACTTTTAATAATTTGTATTTTTAAAGATGCAAAGAAAGGTTATTCACAACTAAATTTATCAACAGATTTATAAGCTCCTTAGGCTTAGATATAGCCTATTAAATTTTGAAGACTATTTTTCGAATTAGTTGTGTTGCTAAGATTAATAGTAACGTTGAAACAAAATAAAGAGCATAAATATGAAAGTCTGAAGAAACAGAGGAACTAAAATACATATAAATGAACATTATGAGCAATTCTTTTGTATTATATCAATATTATAAATCCGACACCTTAGCTCAGTCGGTAACCGGTCTGCCTACTGAGTTAAGGGTCCCAGGTTAAATTCCCGGCATTGCCGAAGATGTATCATTGATGTAAATATGGTTTACTCTTTCACATTGATAAATTAATGGCCGAGGACTGGATGTTGTCCCCGTCCTAGTCTTAAGATAAGTTATAAGACATATAAATATAAAGCTACCACAGGCCTAGCCAGCCGGTAGTGGTAAATATATGGCTTGAATGAAAAACTGACCCAAGCCAGGAATGTACTCTTCATTACATTATTTTAGAGCTATTTGTACCATATCCCGTTAGGGTAATCTGAAAAACACACTAAATATGATATACATACTACAGATGGAGAAGGGTAATTTCAAGAAAACGCACCAACATTCACTTAAAGAGAGGCTGGAAAAACATTAATCGAACTTCACTTTCAGTGCATCCGGTTGAGATTAAACTACTGCGGCCCTATGGATCGGAAATCAGGAGAGATAAACCACTAGACCAACCCTGTCAGTTGGCCTAACTTAATATATAATCTCAGGTACATTAAAATCGTAAAGATTGGTCTCCTGCTCTAATGGTCAGAATTCCTGGCTAATAATCTAGAGGCCCCAGGTTAGATTCCCGGCATTACTATTGGTATTTTTCCCGAAAGGGAATTGTTCCTATGGTTGCCATGGTTTGGTTAATTAGGCTTAAGCTAGGTTTAACAGGAACGTCACCCGCCTCGGGGGCGTAGTTGACTAACGCGCTTGTGTTGAGCTCGACTGCTGAGGACGGGGAGATCGAGGTTCGAATCTCGGTCGGGTGAACTGTGGGTGGTTTTTCCTAAATGGTTTTCCACTCTCCCACCGCGCAAATGTAGGTTCACCTCCTCTAATTCAACCTTCCCAATTCCTAATTCATTTGAGTAATTAGTACTTAAATACGTATAACCCGAACGGGTAGTAAGACGCGGTGCTAAATATTATTATTATTATTATTATTATTATTATTATTATTAGTAACAGGAACGTCCAGCCGACAGTCTACAGTGGCATACGTTAAAACTATTGTACAGAAACCTTCCGGCAGACTGATTCTGTGGCCGCGTAATCTAACGCGTTACTATCGTGTTGGACTAGACTGCCCAAGATGAGGATACCAGGGATCGATCCCGGTTGGGTGCACTGAGAGAGTTTTTTTCCTAAACGGTCTTCCATTCTCCCTCCAGGCAAATGTGGGTGCATTTATTTTAACTTAATCCTTCATAGTTACTTTCTTATTTGTGTAATTAGTACTTAGGCGTATAACGGGTAGTAAGACGTGGTGCTAAAAATCCTGACAAACAAAATAAGCATATAATAACTTTTTTTTTCTTCTTGATAAAAAAATGAAAGTGAAATTACTTTTCCATACATACAACATTGTATGATGTCAAGCAAGGTCTGCTCAATTTGACTACTGACAGAGATGTCTTTACAGATCATGAGCTATGTTGGGTCCTACTGTGGGTGTGTGTGTGTTTGTGTGTGTGTGACAGAGAATCAGAGAAAGGGGGCGGGCTAGAGTATGAAGAGCAGACGAGTATTGAAGTCAAGCATGGGGCACAGCGAGGCTCTGCCATTGACATCTGCTGCTCTATTTTCCACACACACACAATCACACACACACGCACAAAAGCCTATATTTTTTACACGTCAAGCTATGAATACTGATGCCTCCCTTTATGTACAGAGGGAAAAAGTATGTTATCGATTATTGTGTGATATATTGATTTGAATCCACGAATATTTTTGTAGACTACAATAGGTTTTCTCTTTCTATCCCCTTCTGACCATTTAAAATACGGGAGAGTAGAATTGACGTTAGAATGACGGAACGTTATTAGAGATTCTATTATCTGATAATTTTCAAAATACGAACGGAAGCTTCCTTTTTATCAAAACTTTTTACCAAAAGAATGGTTTAGTTGATTTTTTTTAGCTAGATCTATATATCTAAGTAAATCTGAGCTAGATGTGCTCGCTTGAAGAAGAATAGCGATGGATTTAAAAGTTGATGAAGTAGCAAGTTTTAATTAAAGAGAAAAATATCAGATGGCAAAAGTAACAAGCAGAAACCACAGCGGGAGGGCAGAACTCCCAGTTTACAAAACTTTTTCATCGACCCTCATCTCTTTACCCCCTTCTTACCCCCTTTTGTGTCACAACCACCCTCCCACAAACACTTTAACCCCATTTCATGGGGGTGAGTGGACGAGAGGGTAAGGGGACCTCTAGCCACAAGCCCTCAGAACAGTTATTCACACTTGAAACTAATTCAGGGGTGTTAAATGTTGACCCTCACAATCGCTACTTAAAAAATACACATAAAAAGGGTAAAAAATAAAAAAAGATAAAAAGTTGTGGTCTACTGAAATTACTGTACACTATTTCTGCCAGTCAGGGGTCAGCATTCTGTGGGGGGAATTCGTATGGCGACTCGGTCATACCTTGAGTAAAATAAAATTAACTAGATACAAACATATTTTGAAAGACTTATCGTTCTCTTTTTTAAACACCAGGTTATATTAAACCAGTATTTTTTTTTCTGTGCGTCGTATCTTGTTAAGAATAATGAAAGTAAAATTGATAGAAAGTGTAACAGCATTAGCGTGGAGGAGGTTTGGGATACAATCTAAATAACAAAATCTCAGTTTATTCGTGTGGGAGTAGAGCCCCAACCTTCTCGTTACTGGAAAATCATACAGTTTGTGACTTACGCCATTATCCACGTGCCCACAGCACCAGTAACAAAATTTATCTGGGTCAATAGTGTATCTGACTAGTGATCTAAGGCTCCCAAGTTTGTTTATCAACATAGCTGAAAATGTATGTTTGACATTAGGTTTGTATTTCTTCACTAGTTGGTAAATCAAACACATGAATGGTTGTTATATTTTTTCTATTTACATAATGCTACAATGGCACTATAAAGCTAATTGTGGATTCTGCACTGAGCCAAAAATTCGGGTCTATTACCAGCTACGTGCAATTTTAAGGGGTTTCCTTAGTTGAATTTTTACTGTGGTTTTACAATCATATCTTCAAAATATTCCGGTGCATTTTATCACTATTCACACTACCAATTCTATTCACTTTATTGAATAAGCATTGACATGTGTAGTAATTAATAAATACTTAAAATTGTACAGACAAATTTCAATAGCCCACGACTTAAATGTTTAATCAACCTAGGTCAGAACCTTTTATATTAAAAACTATCCCTTGTGCCAAGAACTAGAGGAATGTAATAAGTCTGCACACATAGACAAAGTGAAAAAAATCACACCAACAAAGGCAGGATAACAATAATAACATTTAGTGTAATATCACTCAATGTTTTTTTAACGTATTAAAAACATACATAAGCACGAATATTTGCCTATATTTGTGTATCTGTGCATTTGCCCATTTATCCGAACTTTATGGACACCCTGTAGGGTCTCTGGGTTATCGGACATAATAAATGATTCTATTCACTACCTAGTATAAAACCACATTCCTATTCATCTGTGACCACCTTCCTAAAAAAAACTTGCTTACGGGAAAGCGCAAGATACCCGCATCGGTGGCCGCACGGTCTAAAATGTCATTATCGCGTTAAACTGAATTTACGGGGAAATTGGGGTTTCAAATTCTGGTAGGATGTACTGGGGGAAGTTTCTACTAAATTGTTCTCCACGACCCTTCCCTGAAAATGCGGGTGAATTTTCTCTGAAGTTTCTACATTCCCCTTATTCCTATTCCATCAATGTAATTAATTAATGCGCACAGAAAGGGTTACCAGGATGAACTCGAAAATTATAATTAACTAGCTGCTGCCCGCGATAGTAACATTTCAGTTTACCTACCTAACATACATGCATTGTTCCATAGAGCGGTTTGCAGTAATTATACAATGTACCGATTTGAATAATTTAAAAAGTAATTTACTCCTACGTAAACAGCCTAAATGATTAAATAATTGATTTGGATAAGGATTAATATCATGATACGGATATAATTACTTTTTGTTCGCATTCATGTTTTAGCTTAATAATTTCAACAAAAAAAGTTTATTGTAACATAACAATAATAATTATAATGTCTTGTGGACTTTTTTGTTCACATTAGTGAAAACGTTCAATATGTATAGTTTTTTATGTAATACCAATAGTTTTTGCAGCACACACGGAGAAAGCATATTTTTAGGCAATTTTTTATACCTTGTGTAAAACTATCGACATTTATACTAGGAATAAATTAAATTTTCAAAATAAAATATAGCCTATGCTACTCACTGATAATGTAGCTTTATATTGGTGAACGCATTTTTAAAATCGGTCCAGTAGTTTTTGAGTTTATCAATTACAAACAAAAAAAATAAAAAAAAAATCAAATATTTCCTCTTTTATAATATTAATGGAGATAAAATATCAACAAGTGTATTTAGCGATCGTTTAAACCCTAAGTGAGCTAAGCACATGCATTGATGGATGGGTGGTTCGACACGTTATGCTTGTATTGTGAAGATGGTTTTCAAAATTCTATTTTTATTGTGTTTCTCACCTGTCTTCCACGTAAATTCTGTTGCATTTCCTCTAAGATGACCTCACTCCCGAATCATAAAATAAATCACTATTAACTCTTTAGTTAAACGTTAAAATTAAATTATGTTTACGAATAAATATATCAAATTAGAATTAAGTTCTAACATGAATATAATGGAAATCAGAGAATTAAATGTGATTGCTTAAGAAATTGGGACGAAAAGAGCAAAATAATAAAATATGCGCCACAATTCCCAAGTATTTTTTCATTTTTTCATTTAGCACCGCGTCTTACTACTCATTCAGGTTATTCACCTAAGTACTGATTACGTTAATAGGTTAGGAATTGGGAAGGTTGAATTTAGAGGAAGTGAACACACATTTGCGTGGAGGGAGAGTGGAAAACATTCAGGAAAAACCACTCCAGTTCACCCGACCGAGATTCTAACCTCGATCTCCCCATCCTTGGCAGTCTTACTCAACACGAAACTAGCGCGTTAGCCAACTAGGCCACCGAGGAAGGTTATTCCCAAATAAATAGTATTTAAAATATTTTTTAGGGGAAAATAACACTCGTTATGATTTTCGGTTGAGTATTGAACTTCGAGCTACCAATTAAAAACCAATGACACTATATACTTAACCTTCTTGGTAGTTGTAGAATCCTTAAATAAACTTCAATCATTGCAAACAAATAAAAATAAATAAGCTTACATGGCTTTATATTAATACATTCTTAATGTTTACTGATCTGTAAACGTCATTTTGGTTTTAAGAAGTTTTTATTATTTATACCCTTCGTGAACACTATGAGTAAATTATCATAGAAGATTTATTTCATACAACATTCGCCAATTAACTTGAAAATTATGTCTTGCCAGGGTTGTTTGGAATAATAAGGTAGCGAGTTCATGAAGTTTATGAAAAGATTGCATGCAAAGTGTGGCTATTATATAAAACTGATTAAGGAGAAAGAGAGAAATTATTTTACTGTGCATGTGGACAGCCTTTATAAAAATAAATTAACAATATTTTTCAAATAAAATGGAATAAATTAAAATCCATCATTACCTTAGTCAAATGATAGGTTAAGTTAGATTTTATGTACAGTGAAATATAAAGTTAATTTTTATGTTTTAGCCTTCAACACATATTTAGTAAACAAATTGTGACGCACAACTTACAAAGTAAATTAAAATATAGGACGAGCCTGTAACAAATAATTGATGTATTGTTTTACACTACCCAGAACCGAACCAGAGTCCCAATACTTGTTCTCAACAATTTTAATCACATAATGATAATACTTTTTACTACCTCTTCAGGTTATACGGCTATGTACTAATTACGCTAGTTAGTTATGAAAGAGAAAAGTTGAATTTAGAGGAAGTGTACCCGCATTTATGGGGAAAGAGAGTGGAAACAATTTAGTATAAACTACCTTCAGTACACGCGACCGGGGTTCTAAAACCCGATCTCCCAGTCATTGACAGTCTAGTTCATTACGAGAATAGCGCCTTAGATCATGCGACCACCAAAGCATGTAATCACATAACTACAGGGATGTGCAGGAATTTACCGGCTCCATTTTTATTTTCAGCAATTCTTAACATTCGGCCAGGCTGTCTGCGTATTTAAAGTGACGGAATGGATATGAGGAAGGTGTAATTTTGAGGAAAAATACCCACATCGATGCCGAAAATGTAAAACTACTCTTAGTACATAAAGGCGGGATTTTAACCTTGACCTACCTGTCACTAGCAAATCAGACAAGATGAGATTGACGCCCTAGCTCACGTGGCTGCCAACGTGAGTTTACGCTTATTAGTCAACATACAAATATGTAGAGTAAACTTACGGTATAGTTTATAACAGGTTCCAATAAAATGTTTCAGACTACTAGTCGATATTTTCAACTAGAAGTTTTTCCATAAAACTTGTGTTTTTAAAAGACCCTACTATACAGGGTGTTTTTAAACTCTTTACCAAAACGTAAACTTTAGAATCTGTGGGCAGAAATAAAGAGGAATACCTAGTAAAAATTGTCTGGAAAATTCATCTTGCATTACTAAATACAAGTAAGTTAAAGATAAACGCAACAATGCCGGAAGTACGCAGCTGTAAATACGTACGTATACAACAAGTTGCATATAATTAGGTGGGAAGAAGTTCCCGGCCGTGAGCATCGTGTCCGCGCGCAACCGACGGTGCATTATGACAGAGGAAGGGAGTTTTGAACACCTGCTGCGATGTGCTCACTTAGTGATATGCAACTTGTTGTACACGTACGTACTTAAAGCTGCCTACTCCCAGTGTTGTTGCGTCTAGCTTACACTGATATTTAGTAATGCAAGATGGATTTTTCGGACTTATTTTAATAAGGGTTTTCTCTTTCGTTCTGTCTACAAGTTCTGTGACTTAAGTTTGGGCAAAGAGTTTAGAAACACCTGTATATCTGCACTCAGTTGGTGAGAGATTTTGGAAACAATATTTTGACAAATAAACGTTTCTTGAGCACCAAGTTGGGTTCTGATAGCGGGCCTCTCGTATCAGCTGACGGTGTACCCTATATATTTCAACTAGAATGTTAAATATTCATTCATCTTAGGCCTGTCTGCGACTGTTTGATTATATTACTAACCAACCTAACATAACCTAACCGTCAATAGATAAGCGCATAGTATGTTGGGATTTGTTTGAAAAAAAGTAAATTTAGGTCATTTACTACGTAAGAATAGGTAAAATGAAGGTAAACTAAATTAATTATATTTTTATTAAATATTAAATAAAGCAAATCAAAATAAAAATTTGTTCAGAAAATGTGGTGGTTCTCCGTTGCATTGCACACTGATTCTTTATGAGCGAGAGCGAAAGCGCCAACCTATTTTGCCAGTAAAGATATTTTCATATACCTTCCAGGGTTCTTTTAAATTCCACAATCGACATGGGACCGACGGCTTTACTTCCCTTCTCAAGGAAGTTGTGCTACAGATGCTTATCGCTCAATAAAGATCCTTTGACCTCGGCTGGGTTTGAACCCACGAACATAGGCTTCTGAAGCGAGAACTTTACCCTAAATCCTTTGAGGTTGAAAATAAAATAGTACTGTACATAAATACAGTATTTTCTTCTTCACATTTTCTTCGAATTTTATATTTTTACTGACTTTTTTAAAAAAATATTTCATGTATAAATAACTTTATTCCAAACAGTTATTCATATTCATACTTATTTTATTTTAAATAACACATTATTTTAGGAATCAGAAAATGTCACGCTGGTGCTAAAACGTTGCCATAAGCGATGCGATTTCCCATTTGTTTATGAACGACGTTTGATTTATTTTGAATACAAGTATATTTTTAGTTGGTTTTTTTCTGCATCCGGTCACCTATCACCCGGGACGTGAAATGTAGGGGCTTGACCAAGTTGATAGATGACGTCACATAACGCACCATTCAATGTAACGTCCAACCCTTAGTTACACGATAAACGAGCAAAGCCCTCCCCCCTATATATAATGATTAATGTTCACGTGACAAAACCTGGGGGGTGGTCCAATTATCAACAATTGATGTTGCTTCTACATCTTAGTATAAGGGGTGCCGGAAAGTCATGGAGGTATCGGGGTTCGAATACTGAACCATTTCAGCTCAAAACCTGTGCTGAAAAACTCTTACTCACATCAGGTTGCAAGGTCTAAGGCATCACTCTAGTAATATACTGGATTCCTTGTGACCGAGTTCGGGGTTTGAATACCATCCGGGTTTTAAATCTCCCTTCACGTAAATGTGGGTACGTTTACTTTAAATTCTACCTTTAACATCACTCGCAGAATGTTATAAAGCTCCACTCTCGTGTTGAACTAGCCGGCTGATGACGGAGAAATCAGGGTTCGAATCCCGGTAGGGTCCACTGATGATGGATTTTATTAAATAGTTTCCCATTCTCCTTCCATGCAGATGTGGGTATATCACCTCTAAACTGATTCCTCCCTCATCCCTACCCCATTAGAATATTATTTATCACGTGTGACATGAACAGGTAATAACCCACGGTGATGAATAAAATCCCTCGCGCTTTCTAATTTAGTACATATCTGGTATTGAAAGTTGTCAAATTGATTACTAGACTGAGGCTGATACAATTATTGTAATAAATTATAATAATTTGTCTGCACGCTTCAGTGACTTATTCATATTAATTTGGGCCTCACCCCCGGGTATAAGGGGTCAAAATCATTGCTACAGGTCTAGAATATCTTGGTTAAATTCTTGGCTGTGCAGACCATTAATATTTGTTTGTGGTTTGTCCTAATATCCAGTTAGAAAATATTTATACCTTAGGGCAAAGTGTGTGTATAATTTGTTTTGATTATATAAGGATATATCTTTATTATTACTATTCCATCATTATATATACACACCCATTACTGTTTCCAGCCTGTGACTTGGGTCAGTTTTTATTCAAGCCATATATTTTCCACTACCGGCTTGCTAGGCCTGTTGTAGCGTCATATGTCTTTTCATCTAACTTAAGACTAGGACAGGCACAACATAGAGTCCCCAGCCGTTAATTTATCAATTTGGAAGTGTAAACACATATTTAACCAAGGATAAACTTTTTAGCCATTCCAGGAATCGAACCAGGAACAATTAGCTCAGTAGGCAGACACGCTGTTGACTGAGATATGGTGTCGGGTACTACTACTATTATTACTAATATTACTACTACCACTACACTACACTACTACTACTACTACTACTACTACTACTACTACTACTACTACTACCACCACCACTATTACTACCACTACTACTACTACTACTACTACCACCACCACTATTAATACCACTACTACTACTACTACTACTACTACTACCACCACCACTATTACTACCACTACTACTACTACTACCACTACTACTACTACTACCACTACTACTACTACCACCACTACTACTAATACTACTACTACCACTACTACTACCACTACTACTACTACCACTACTAATACTACCACTACTACTACTACTACCACTACTACCACTACTACTACTACTACTACTACTACTACCACTACTACTACTACCACTACTACTACCACTACTACTACCACTACTACTACTACCACTACTACTACTACCACTACTACCACTACACTACACTACTACTACTACTACCACTACTACTACCACTACTACTACTACCACTACTACTACTACCACTACTACTACTATACCACTACTACTACTATACCACTACCACTACCACTACTACTACTACTACCACTACTAATACTACTACTACCACTACTACTACCACTACTAATACTACCACTACTACTACTATACCACTACTACTACTACCACTACTACTACTACCACTACTACTACTACTACTACCACTACTACCACTACTACTACTATACCACTACTACTACTACCACTACTACTACTACCACTACTAATACTACTACTACCACTACTACTACTACCACTACTACTACTATACTACTACTACTACCACTACTACTACTACAACTACTAATACTACTACTACCACTACTACTACCACTACTACTACTACCACTACTACTACTATACCACTACTATTACTACTACTACTACTACCACTACTACTACTACCACTACTAATACTACTACTACCACTACTACTACCACTACTACTACCACTACTAATACTACTAATACTACTACTACTACTACTACTACTATAAAATACTATTATTCAAATATTTAGTTGGGCTTATTTAATTTTAACTTTCATTAAAAACTTTTTAAATACATATTTGAAATATAATTGTGTTTAATCATGATAATAAAAAAATATTAGCTAATAAAGGTAGTCCTATGTTTTAAAGAGAATGTTAGATCTTCGTAAATCCGTCTCCACAAGCTACAGTACATTTGATTAAACTCGTTATTTTAATAAAGTAATTATAATACTCTTCAAGATAATTTTAGTTTATAATTTTCATAATGCATTTCCTTTAGAGTTTTATTCAACGTTGTTTATCTTTAGAATATGATTGTATGAATAATAAAGATAAATTAATCCTTTATCTTGAAAGGTAGTGTATTTAAGTAATGTATTAAAATACGTAGCCAAACTAATATATGCTACCTTTATACTGTATATCCTTATTCAAAATTTACTTTGTGTTACGTGATTAAAACGCTCTCAGATATTTCCAACAGGTCCAAACTTACCCTTTATTTTGTTTCATCTCTTCATTCCATACGTCTTATGAATCACCGAATCTGAACAATGCACATTAATAAAGAGGTATTTATTTACCTTAACATTCCCTTGTAATTAATTAAATATGTAACAAAGTTGGAAACCCATTTTTAAAATTCAAACAAGTAATTAATTTTCCTGCAGAATATGTGCAAACATAGTCAATGTATAATTGAACAGGAATAAGCTTGAATTTAATTCGTATTTAACCCTTTACTTAGAGAAAAAGTCATTTAATTGCCCCTAAAAATAACAATATAGCCTTTAATTAAAAGTTTGTGTCGGTGTTATTTCTTCTTTGTGAAATGTATATATTTTTTGCTTTATAACTAGAAATGTGTTCTTTTTAAAATGTTAATGATGGTTATGTTATTCAAATACATTTTAGCACCGCATCTCACTAACTGTTCAGGTTATACGCATATTTACTAATTACGATAATGAGTTAGGGATGAGAAAGTTTGAATTTAGAGAATGTGTACATGTATTTGCGTGGGATGAGAGTGGAATACCATTTGAATAAAACACCCTCATTACACTCGACCGGTCATCAGTAGTCTAGTCTATTGAAGAGTGACACCTTATACCATGCGGCCACCAAAAAGGTAGTAAACGTGTTAATTATGACAGTTACATAACAGATCTAGGTAAATATCTTTATCAATATTTATGTAATTTAAAAATGTATACGACAAAATAAATAAGAAAAGTGAATTATTAAAGAAATTAAATGAATGCATAGTTTTACTTCTTTTTAAATAATTTCTAACTCAAAATAATGAAAATTCAATAAGTCCAACACAAAAAACTACCCAACCAAATTTTGAGATTATATGCTACGCAAACAAATTTGACTCGCTCAGACAAACAATTAAACCAAACCCACCTAGGCGGCTACATGGTCTAACGCGCTAATCTTGCAGTAGTCTAGACTACCGATGACGGAGAGATCAAGGTTCGAATCTCAGTCGGGTGTATTGAGGGTATCTTTATTCAAAAGGGTTTATCACTCCCCCTCTACGCAAATTCGGGTACACTTACTATAAATATTACCTTCCCAATCCCTAAAACTATTAGCGTAATTAGTAGTTAAACTTATAACCCAAACGAGTAGTAAGAGGTACTGCTTAAAAGAAATAAAGCAAGTTATAGTGTTTAAACAAAATATCATACAGATTGGAAATTTTACAAAATATTTGGGGGTCCGGGGTTCGATCCTCAGTCCCGGCACAGATTTATCTGATTACCAAACCCTTCCTTCACCTCTAACAAGACATCTTGTGAATGTGGGGAATGCCAGAGCCTCCACCGTGGTTCGGATTCCAAGTTAAACTGTAGGTCCTCCATTTCATCCCACAATCGCCCTACCATTGCACATTAGCGTAAGTGCGTATAGCCCGAACGGGTAGTAAGACGCGGTGCTAATAATAATAATATTACAAAATATTTACTGGCTTTACGGCTTAGATGACCCCTCTACTGAATACTAAAAACATGAATGGTGAAAAGTTTCCCAAAATTATGATTGAAAAGTATTACTAGTGATACAACAACGATACATGCAATTTAAAGAATAACATAATTATTGAGTTGCACAGAAAGAGAAAACCATAAACAAGCTCAACAGGATATCATACAAGCAATAATAATAAGTGGGTATGTGGTTAGTAAGTTATTCAAAAGCTCATCTTGTCTCTTCACTTAAAAACTTCATCGAAGTAAAAGAACGACGATATGTTATTACTACTTTATTTAGGTGCATATCTGGGCTACATCCCTCGTAGCCCAGTTTGTGGAAATATTATCCGGTAATTATATATCGTTTCCCAGGGGACGCCCGAATGTACTAATGGTACTTTATTTCCGTTAAAGCTCTCTCCATGTCCTCATGAGATGAGAGGATGATGACAGTGAATATTATGGTGTAGAACCAATAGAAACTATTAACCGAATTAACAAAGCCTGACTAACCAGCTCCTGGTGACCGAAAAGATAGTTTCCCTTTCTTGACAAATACCCATTGTACCAGCCATAAATCGAGCCTGAGACCCCTCGGTAGGTAGACAAGTGCTCTGACCACTATACCATGAGGCTGGTTATTACTAAGTGATAGCATCCAATCAGAACACTCTTACACTATTTTCTAATATAAAGCGAAAGTATTGGAATCGTGGAAAAAAATGAAATCAATATTTTGACAAATTTTTACGTTTTATGTGAACACGAACCCAAAAAAGTGTATTCATACAATTATGTTTGTCCCCATGTATGTCTATCTGTATGCCCTGGTCAAAGATTTAAAACGGTTTGATGGATTTTGTTCAAACTTGATATTTAGCTATTAAAGATTTATACCGAAAACCATTTTTTTTTCACTTTAGCCCTTGAATAAGGGTAGTTTACGGATGAGTAATTTTTTTTAAATTTCAAATTAATAAAAAGGGCTAAAAGGATTTTGTTTATAATGCATATCTAAGATTTGTTTGTCATGATAAATAACTGGAGATATTTGTTTTTGGGGTAAATATCATTTATGGGTAGTTTATTAACAACATATTTTTTTTAACTCGATACATTTTACAAATGGCCCTGATGATTTGGTTCAAAATGTATATCTTGGCAGTGTTTGACATGAAAAATAGCCCTGTATACTTTGTTTTGGGGAAAACTCTATAAAGGGTCATTTACTGATAAGTGAAATTTAAAATGGCTAGCACAATTTTGCTTTAAATTTATACCTACGAAGTGTTTGGCATGAACATGAAAAATAAAGCTACATATTGGTTTTGGGTGTAAAATTTTGTTTTGGCTAGTTTACTAATGACGTTTTTTTTATTTGAATGTTTTAAAAAGTGGCTTTAGCGATTTGGTTCAAAATTGATATCGGGAGACTATTTTACGTATCAATAATAATGTATCTTTAATTATCTAAATAAATTAATTTAAGGGTAGTTTACTTACAACATATGATAAAAAGTTTGAATATTTTACAAATTGACCTTCAAGATAGAATTAAAAATGGGAATCTTTGCACAATCTTACATTTAAAATAAAAATAAGTATTTATTTTTATTAGTGACAAATAATTTCAAGGTGGTTTCCAAATAATTTTTTTTTTAAATTGAATTTTTGAAAAATATATTTGAACAATTTGATTTAAAATTGATACACAGAATGATTTTTGTGAATAACAAGATGACGTGTTTGTTTTTATGAGTAAAACTTATTTGAGAGTAGTTTAATAAATACCTATTTTTGAACATTTTCTGCCAAGCTATAATACCCCATATGAGAAAGTTTGTGCGATTGTGTCATACCATTTATTAACTTTAGAAAAAGGTTTGAGTTGAGCATATACTCAAAATAAACGTTGAATATAAACATCACTAATATAATTGACTTACGAGATAAACTCCTGGTATATTTTCATATTAAAAGTAGACATCATATGTGCTGTTCAATCTTCTAAATGGCTCTAGACAGAAACTTGTAATAAATGTAAACCTTTCTTGACATTATACACGTCCACAAGGAGGGAAAAATTCATTTTAGGACAAGTAAGAAGATGAAATAACTAAATTCAACATGACTTGGTTTACGAATGCCGTCCTTAAAAGGGACGCAAATATATGGAAGTATCTCAGAATTCATTTCATAACTAACAATTTTCACAATTTTCCACAGAAATGTAAAGCTGTAATATCCAAACAATACATTGTAATTAATTAATTAATTATGGCACCGCGTTTTACTACCCGTTTGTGTTATACGCTTAAGTACTAACTACGCTAATGGGTTAAGAATCGGGAAGGTTGCATTTAGGGGATGTGAGCTCACATTTTCGTGGAGGGAGAGTGGAAAACTATCTAGGAAACACCACCCCAGTTCACCCGACTGAGATTCGAGCCTCAATCTCCCCGTCCTCGACAGTCTAGCTGAACATAAAAAACTAGTGCTTTAGCTAACTACGCCACCGAGGTGGGTAGCAATACATAGTACTCGTGTATAAACACACAGGGCCTAATTTAGACCTATGGAGGCTCCGGGGATGTAAAAATGTGAGGACTTAGTGCTAAACATATGATTTTCTTTTCGAAGTTTTGAAATTATTATTTTTGATTTATAAAATTAATTGTTAAAAGTTTAATTATATACTACTATAAAGACACATGGCTGACTCACTCACTGACATATGTTTACCCACTTCCAGATGAGCTAGAAACTTGACATTTGACAAACTTAGAGCTTCTAGCCTGTAAGCAATGGAAAAATTCCAAAAAGTTAAAAAAAAAAAATTTTAACCCCTGAAAAAAAAATGCAAAATGGCAGAGCAACTGTAAAGTTGGTGAGGACCTTTCTTTGGAGGTCTCTTGTGGCTAAACGGTAAGACTTGTCAAAAAACGGCTCTGGAATTACATTAGTTTACATCCACTTGCAAAGAAAACGCACTTGGGGATTGAAGGCGGAGCCTCTAGCGAGCAAAGCGAGTGTTAAATATATTATTAAAAAGGAAATAATGTCATCACAATAAATTAGATTTATAGTCCTATAAATATATATCCACTGCGATCTAGTGTTTTTTGGGTTTTGATAATCACAGTATAAAATATAGGTTTCCCACACGTGCCATTAATGTGTAATCAAGTAATATTTTATCAGAACTAAGTAGAATTGATAAAGTAAGTCATAATTTTTTTCTCATGACTTCACTCTACAGAGCCTAAACACCTTGATCTCGATTTATTTATATAGGCTACATATACATACTTACATTGGTTTCACATATATGACAAAACAATGTGCTTGTTTTATGATTATGATGAAGATCTTTCGAGTGTGACTATCCTAGATTCGTCACTGCGTAGTTAATCTAGAGATACAGTTTTAGAACAATGCACCATGCTATTTTTTTGCCATAACCCTCCTCTATTGTAAGCCTATATAGAGGTGTGTAAAGGATTTTGATTTGTGCAACTTCCCTCCCCCACTATTTATATCATCTACCCGCCCGCATCCTTGTAACAACTCACACTATATCCAAAACTCTCTACCCCTCCTCCCATTGTTCGCAACGATTGTGTTGGCGGAATAATGACCACAAGCCCCTCGGGGCTCTTGCGCCACAAACTACCTCCCCTCCCTTCCTCCCCCACCCAGAATGTCTTCCTACCTCTCCATCCTTATCACTCTTGCATACAAAACTGACCCTGATTACACCCAACCAATTCTAAACTCGTTAAAGCTCTCCTGTGATCTAAAAAAAAAAAGATAGAAAAGTTTTGAAGAGGAATTTAATGAAGGTTATTAAAGTTGTACAAGCACATGGCTATGAACAAGAAGAAAGCCCATAGGACTACCTCCTCCTCTTTTATTTATGAAAATTGCTATAAAAAATAATCAAGAAGGCAAAAAGTGGTTTGCTTTGGTTTGGAGTGAAATGCAAAATGCATGAAGATAAGAAACTCAAATAATAGTAATAATAAAAATAATCGTTGAAGGAGATCTTATGTCGGAAATTCAGGGATTAAAATGACGTACTTCCTTTAAATAAAGGTACCGCTCCCATAACCAGCCCTCTCATTAAATCGGTAGCACAAAAGCGACTTACTTAATTACTGTTCTGGTTTCAAGGGTTCTTTTGGCGTATAGCCTAACTATGGTAAGCACAAACCAAATTGGATGATGATTTTTTAAATAAATTATAAGATGCTCTGCTTTGTCTATATTTTAGAAACCTAAACCATATGACTACATATTGTGATTTCTTAATTTAGTTTTTAAAAGGGAGATCGACGCCGGCTATTTCATTCAAAACTGTTAATCACTAAATTGAGAATAAAACAACAAAATATAATTGGTCTAAAACTAAATTAGAGATATGTTAAGCCTTTTATGAATAAATACAATATTAAAATAATAACATTAGTACCACTGTGTTATTTTGACCTTTATGTGAGGCATCTTTGGGAGCATAGCTAAAGTAGGTAGGGCGAGGTTTATAACACACTTTCTAAAATTTAAACTAATATTACATACAATTATATCTAAAACGTATAGTAATAAATTATCTTAATATTGTCCAGGAAGTGTTATCTATAATACAAGCAACCCTAAGCTGTTTTATGAGTAAAAAATCGTACAAGGTATTGTGTTTCGGCTGTTGAGGGATATTTTCATTACCAGTGACACTAGGGATTGAACGATGTGTGCTGACTTATTCATTTAAGTAGTTAGGGTATGAGGGGATGTGAGAAAAGGTCATTTATTTGGAATTTATTATAGCAAAATAGTTTTGGCGCAAATAAATAAAATATTGCTCCAGTAAAAACATAAGAGTTTAATTTTCTTCACATGATGGTATCAAATGTTATCTGTCAAGCTTGACCTGTAATTTAATTACCACTTTTTATTTTCATTTGAAATTTTGTCATATAATGCCGCTATACTCATGACATATATTAAAGACCTGTCGATATCAATATGTGGAGAAAATTAAACTCTATTAAACTCTACTTGAGTAATATTTTATTTATTTTTTAAAATAAAGTTTTATATAAAAATTGCAAGCTGATTAGCCTTTTATCGCGTCCCCTTCCACCCTATCTTAATCATTACGTGATGTGTTTGAGATAATTTTAATTAGTTGATTTTGATCCATTCTAAGCTATCATGACAAGTTAAACTTATCGTGAGCGCACTATACATTTAGGCTAAAGCTCAGCAACACTATAGCCCTTACAGGGACAATATGACAATGGTGTTTGTGTCACGTGAGGACTACGTTATGATTTGCTTTGAAGTTTGATCTCGTGTTTGCCATAAGGTTATGTTTGGTCTAATTGGAGCGCTTTTGGATAGCATATGAATACAAATATTGATTAAAATAAATACTTTGACACCATTTGGTTGGACAGGTTTTCATGGTATTCTGAACTTGTTGTTTATTCTTAATGTAAGAACATACTATTTTTCCTAAATTGTTTTCCATTACCCTTCCATGAAAATGAAGGATATTTCTTTTAGATTTTCTACTTAATCTCTACCCTATTGGTGAAATATGTGAATATCTTTATTGTGTAGTAAGACGCATCGTACACTCAAAATCAAATGGTTGAGTTGTTGAGTTCCAGAAAATGAGCAACCACTCCTAAGACAATTTTTGTTTGAGCCTCGGTTTGGTAGAGATATTCTACCGTGTATATTTTAACCACAGCAATATGGTAGGCATTAAAACAGTATACTTTTGCTTAAATGTACCAGCATATAAGTGGGGAAAAAGTAGTGAACCATTTGAGAAAAACACCCTTGAAACACAAGACCAGGATTTAAACCTTAACCTCCTCGTAAATTAAATCCCAGTATTTTCGAGAACAACTTATTGTGTGACCACTTATGTGGGTTATTATGGTCTCAAATAATTGAGTTTTAATAAAATCATATTTCTATCTATGTAACATTTGAAATAGCACTTAAAACTCTATATAAATCAACCTTTTATCATTAATGAGATGGCGCTGTTGTTATTAATTGTTTTGTGTGTTGCACTATCACAATCATGAAAAAGGTCAAATCGTGCTACATGTTTGGATATAATTAGTGTTGTTTACGACTCAAGCTATCAGATTTCAACATTTCAAAATACTCAGACTGGGTTCATGCTATTTCTATTTTAAGGACGTTGCCTACCTGTGACGTCACGGAAAGTCAAGATAAGTTTTCCCATATTGATGAATTTACTTTCTATTTAGCGAGTTTTAAAGATATAGTGTTGAAACAAAAACAATAATTTCTTAAGTAATATTAAAAATAGTCCAACAGTGTCATAAAATTATTATTTTTATCTCGAAGTAGTTTATTTTTTAGACGCAATTTTTATAGATCATCTACAGTTTAGGCTATTTGGCTTAGTCACGAAAATGGTATTTAGAAGTCTTCCTGCCAGGATGTAGATTAAAAAAGTCCGTGGTAGCATTATGTACATATATACAAAATAGGAAACAAGAAAGAATGTAATTTTAAAAAGCAAGTCAATGTTTTCAAGACGTAAATAATATAGTGACTCTGTGAGCTCGCCAGAGGAAGAGGGTAATTGTTATCGGTAGCTAAACATGTAGTCTCATAGAGTGAACCGCTGGTTTTCTTCCCTCTCTTTCTATTTTGTACATTGGTGTGAAAGTGCTTAGACTGATTGGGTGCATCAAGTTAAGATGCAACCCGCTTCGCTAATAGCTTCAAAATCTCCAAGTAGGCAAGGTCGTTACATCACACACATTCTCACCCGCTTTAGTGGCCGCGCGGTCTAACACGTCACTCTTGTCTTGGACTATGTTGTCGGTGCGAGGATATATTGGTTCCAATCTCAGTTGGGTGCACTGAGGGTGGTTTTCCTAAATGTTTTTCCACCCTCCCTCCACAAAAATTTGGTTATCTTCTTCATTTCTACTCCATTAGCATAATTAACGTATAAGTATAACCCAAACAGATATTAAGAAACAGTGTGAAATAAAGTTGAGTTTAATTTAAATGATAAAATGTACTATGATTGGTTCACTTTAATTTTGGATTTTTCTGATCGTCGGAAAGTTTCTAAAAACACAATTCCATATTTATCCACCAAGAAAATATATTTGGTCACGTTCACAACTGAAGTCAGTCTATATAAGTTGCCAAAGTGACTAAACGTATTTGCAAATTGGATGGTTATGAAATTGATATTTTACCCATTTCCAACTGTCAGGAAAAAAAAAAGTTTCCTCAAATGGCCAAAACCATCTCAATCAAATAACACTTTTTTTTATCGACGTAAATAATGTAATATTCTTGTGAAACTGGTCAAAGTATGTACGTATCATTGTTTAGCTTCAGAGAATAATAATTATAGCCGCCAGATAGTATTATATTGCAACACTCAGGAAACTACTTGTACTTTAATTAGTGTTGCTTTCATGCAATTAGTATTCCAAGCTAATTTCCGTCTTCTTGTTTGTTGAAGTTATGTGCGACAATCTACAAGGTTTTGGGAGTTGTGCTTTTAGTTTCAGTAATTGTTTAAACCAGTGACCGAAATAGAAATTTCAAACTCCCAGGATACTTAGTGGTACTGGAATAGTGTACTGTACGTATATTCATTTATAAAATCTAACATGGGGATGCTAAATCTTTCAAAATTGAGACCTGTAAACATACATCCCAGGAGAATTATGTTTTTATGCACAACGTATTACTACTCGTTCGGGATATCAATATTTATTTTTAATCACCACGTCTTACTAACCGTTTGGGTTAAACGTCTATGTACTAATTACGCTAATGGGAAGGTTTAATTGAGAGGAGGTTCATCCACATTTGCGTAGAAGGAGAGTGGAAAACTATTTAGGAAAATTCCCCTTCAGTGCACTTGACTTGGTTCGAACCCCGATTTCCCTGTCATCGGCAGGCTAATCCAAGACGAAAGTCGCACGTTAGACCACGCGGCCTCCGAAGTGGGTGACAACAATATTTAATTACACTTATGAGATAAGGATGAGAAGGGTGGAATTTAGAGGTTATGTACCTATATTTGCTTAAAGGGAAAGCAGGAAATTATTTATTAAAAAATACCCTCAGTACATCCAGCCGAGAATTGAACTCTACCTCGGAAAACTAGACTAGAGGGACCTGACACCATTGCCTCCACGCCCACCAATATGGGTAAGATTATATGTCATCAAAGTGATTTGAACTCCAGCTTAGGTTATGAAAACCACTATAATATTTATTGAAATTAATATTTGGATCGGATTAAGCTATGTTCACAAACCTAACTAAAATATGTGTGTCAATATTACTTCAAGACACGATTTATTTTCCGGTGTCCAAGATTTACTTTGAAAATATATTTGAAAACCACGAAGGTGAGTTTTATGTGTTCCCCATAACTATATTACAAATACTAATTTGATTAGATATTTTAGAACACACCCCATTGGCCATACGTAGCTTAATTTATAATCTAAGGCAATCTAAGGTAAAAAAAAAGTAGTAAGGTGAATGACCTAAAGTGTAACTTGCTTATGATTGAACCAAAACCTACCACATGAGAGTCGAACCCATTAATGCCCATTTAACGCTGCCAGTATTTATTAAATTATTAAATTACAGGGTTAATATAGTTGCTATTCCTATTGACACCCGAGAGAAGCAGTTTCGAATCTTGGCTTGGTGCACAGGAGTGTTTCATCCCCTACTCTCCTCCAACCCCCAACTATTGGGGTTTCCCATCTTCTCTCTAGCTAAGTACTGGCGCAACTCCTTATTTTCACCATCCTCATCCTGTCACCTTTGATTAAATAACATACATTAAAACGATTGTGATGAACCGCCGAGTTTACCTAGTGATAAAATAGTGTGTTATAATACTTTTTTTGTCAGACTTGGTGACCGCATGGTCTAAGGCATCACTCTCGTGTTGGACTGGACTGCTGATGACCGGGATATAGGAGTTCGAATCCCAGTCAGGTGTACTGAGAATGGTTTTTCAAAATTTGTTTTCCACTCCCCTTCCACGTAAATGTTGTTAAACTTCCTCTAAATTCAACCTTCCTCATCCATAGCTCATTATAGCTATTTGTACTTATGCGTATAACCTAAACAGGTATTAAGACGCGGTGATAAAAAAAATAGATGGGTAATATTTGTACACTTAAGAGCGCCACCTACTTGAAGGATATTCTGACACCAAACGCGAATTTAAGGGGGACACGTACCCCCCTTATGTATATTATTTTATTTTTTTAGACTAATGTAAGTGTGGGCAGGGGTAAAGGAGGTGGTAGCGGTGGGCAGTGGGCACCAGGCAAGGTAATTGGCAAGAAGGACGTGCGTCAAGAAAAAATATGCCTACCAACTCACCCTAATATTTCTCCATTTAATATATCTGTGCACCCATCCCCCCTTTTACAATCTCTAAATTCGTGCTTGACTGACACTGTCCCATCTTTTATAAAATGGCAGCTATGAAGTAATAAGATGCAGTTGAGTTTTTATTTAGGAAAAACTGAACCATTGTCCTGAATGAGATCAAGAGGGTTTAAATAAACATTTCGCCTTGATTTTCTGCAGCTTTCTCTACACATATCTCCTTTCTTGTCCACTTGCCAGCTTTATGTTGGCTGCTCCACAGATAATATCGGAAGATCAATTTAAATTTGAAAATATAACGAATATTGTATGCTATAACTAACTTTGAATACATTGATAATACAAAATATGAACTCTTAAAATATATATTACAGAGCTATTAGCGATTAATATTAAGTCTTTTATCAAACATTTTTTAATGACTGATATACTTTTATACACGGTTGGGACACTTTTATAGATTAAAATATGACATGTTTTAAACTATTGTTCTTTAAAATCACAAAATAACATAAAGTTTTAGTAAATATATTTTAAACACGGATTTACAAAATTAAATATATTTCATAACTAAAATTATTTCTTAATTTCTTGGAAATCACAACTTAATTCATGGCTCGGGACAAGTAATTTTTTCCCCTTAAACAACTTCCCATCGATATAGTTTCTATTTTTTTTTTATCGCTTAGCAGCTATTAAATATAAAATTTGGACGTCAATAAAACTTTGGACCGATCAAGTCAAACACATACATAACTAAACTCCCAGCCCAAACTTAAACCACAACGTTTGTGGGCAGAAAGACACAAAAAATCCCAGTAAAAATTGTTCTGAAAAGTCATCTTGTATCACCAAATGCAAGTTGAAGTTGGAGGTGACAACGCTGGGAGTATGCAGCTGTAAGTACTTAAGTGTACAGCAAGTTGCATATCACTAGGCAAGCACATCACAGCAGGTGTTCACAGCTCCCTCCCCGACTTGGGGATGTATTCCTGAGTAATTTCAAAGCTATCTCGTATGGTTTTCCCATTTAACTTTGTTTGGAAAACCATACGAGATGCTCAAAAATGCTCACAAGAATACAGACCTTGGTCACAACAGTATCCGTCGGTTGGATTTGATCTGAGCTACCCCTCCGAACACGTTGCTCGCGGCCAGGCACACCTGTACGCCTAATGATATGCAACTTGTTTTACACGTACTTACAGCTGTATACTCCCGGGATTGTCACGTCCAACTTCAACTTATATTTAGATTACTTTTCAGCACATTCTTTTACTGGAATTTTATGTTTCTTTCTGCCCACAGACACTGTGGTTTAAATTAGGGCAGAGAGTTTAGTTACACCCTGTTTAATAAATATCAATCACTTGGACCCTTCTCAATTCACTAGTAGGCTATATTTACGTGCAAAGTTTTAGGTTTATTGGTTTCATACTTTTGGAGCTATGATGCTGATACAAAACACACACAGAGACCCTTTTATTTACATTGTTGGGCACGTGGACTAAACGTCAAGCTAATATAATATTTTTTTCCACGAATGAAGAGTTTATGTTCTAATCCAGGCTAGGGAAAACTAAATAAACCTTTTCCCTCTTCCCCTCTATACAAGCTCGGGTACATTTTCGAGGTTCCGGGCTTAAACACCATTCGGGTGTCTTTAGAGTATTTTCTCCTCTCATTGTTCCCATTTTCCCTTCACGTAAATGTGAAAATATTTACTCTGAAAACTTACCATAATCATCTCTATAAAAAATAACATAATTAATATAGATAGGAGTACAGCCAGAATGGGTTGTAACACGCGATGACAAAAAAAAAGTATTTGAGACCTTAGGTTAAAATAGACAGTGAGCCGTGTATTTTAACCACAAATATTGATACTCGAGCTCTTAGAGCAGTCGTTAGTGTGTCTGAGTAGGTCTGAGTAAGGGATCCCAGGTTATATATTAGGGTTAGGTACTGTTTAACTTGTCTGTTTTAGTATTATATTTGTTTTAAGTCGTATGATAATGTAATCATCGTGTTTTGAATGTACACGTCCAATATATTTTTTATAAAAATAATACGATAAATCTACTGGAAAACATCTGGAAAACAACTAATAAATACTACGATGGGTTTTAATTTCAACAGTTGGCTAGGCAAATAAAATCTTAACTCTAATTTTTATGATTATTTGAAGTTATTACTTAAGATAAATTGTAATTCAAACAGTCGCCTACTAAAGTTTATTAGCAATCCAATTTATTTTGTTCATGATCTATAAAGAAAAAGAAAAAATGATGGTCTTGCCCCAGAGGTTAGACCTTAATCAGAAACTCTCGTGTTTCCTAATAAGAACAAAAAGAAAAAAACGAAGAGAAGAAACGTTTTCGTCAAAGGCCCATCATCTAAAGTAGTTCGTGCTTTAAGAAATCTCATAGATTTAATTTTATCGTTTTTTATCCCAACCATGAAAGATGAGGTGGTTATGCTTCGTCTGCTTTTGACGAGAAAAGAACCCTATTCATCCTCCCGCACCCCCTCCCCTTCGTCAACGATCTCAAAATACCCCTCAATTTATATTGTGATCAACAACGATGCCTCATAAAATGGGTGAAAATGCCATTACAATTCATAAGTGGTGACATCAACGTAAAGCAAGAGTATGAGGGTGAGTGGGAGGGGAAAGGGTGGGGCCTTTTATAAAATTAGGAAATGGGTGACGTTTCAAATCCCACGCCCCTTTTTATCCACCCATTCCATTTTCAGGGTGATTGGAGGTGGAGGGTGACTAGGGGGTTAAAGAAGGGTGGTCAGGTTGAAAAATAGTTGAAGGAGGTTGTCATTGAATGAGGAGAGAATGAATGAGAGCGAAAGGAGAATTCAAAAGAGTCGTAAGCTTACGGTCTTGTTGAAGAGGGATTGAAAGAGTGAGAGAACAGAACGAGAAGAGGGGAGGAAAAAAAGTGCATAAAGTAAAGAAAGCAAAAAAAAATATATAGAAGGAAATAGCAGGCACTCACGAAGAGCATGAGGATATTAGAAAATCCTAGACTTTAACTTCCAAGCAGAACCTTTTGAGAAGGAAAAAAGAAATGACGAAGGAGGCGGAATTGAATGCAAGACGAGCTACTGTGAATATGCCGATGGTGTGATCGAAAAGTATCGTTTCCTCAGCAAACCAGAACTCAAAATACACACAAGATCCCATTTCATAGTATGGGAGGGAGGACGAAAGGGGTGTGTGTGACTAGGCACTTGTATTTGACTGGGGAAGCTTTCCTTCGATTTCCATTATCCACTGTTTGGAGGGGAAAAATATATTTAAATTTGTCTTCCATTTTGGAAGTAACAAAAGAAGACATAAAAAATACAGATTAGAATTTTGGATACCATCTTTGAGACCAGGAGATAGATATATATTATTTATCTATCCCGAATTCTGTTTGGCAAGACACAATGAGTTCAAAATACATGGTAAGCTACAAACGATCCCCTATTTATTGCTAAAATTGAAATTTATTTATTTTATGTGATTATTAACACATTTAACTGAATTAAAAAAANAAAAAACATTATTTTGGGTCTTATATCGTTGCTTTAAATGAGATTATCTTTGTTCATTTATATTTAAAAAATCAGAATATATTGTTATCCTTTTACAAATAAATTTTTGCAATTATGAAGCTAAACGGTGCTACACAAACCTTATTCAAGGTTTTACAACTCAACACAAATTACCGTAAAATTTATTCACTATTTGGAACATAATCTTTACTTGAGAAATGTAAGTTCTATGCTTTTTCAATTTAAAATTTTCCTTGGATCTGAAAAGGTTAACGCTCTCAGATTTTAGTGTATCACATATCTTATGGTGAATGTGAATTTGATTAATATGTAACACAAACTTGCACTGGTTGTCGCGTGGTCTAAGCTGTAAGGTTCTTCATTTATGATGATGTGGAGGTTAGAATCTCTTTTGGGTGTACTAGGGGTGGTTTTATACATGCGGTTTATCACCGTACATTTTCTATCATACATCTACTCTAGTGCGGTTGCGTTTCTTTTACACTGACTTTCTCACCTATAGTTATAGATTAACCCGTTGATAGGCATAGTGATAAACGTATTAATAATAATAAAACTACCCTCACCTGTGGTCACGAGGGCATAGGTGCCAGTCTCATATAGTCTAATTTGACGATGACAGGAATATTAGGGCTCGTTCTGGGCAGGTGTACTGAGATGGTCTTACCTAAATTGTTTCTCACTCTTCCTACCCATAAATACGGGTACGTTTAAGACTCGTGATTTCTTATTCCTGACTAATTAGTGTAAGTATACGGATAACCAGAACGGGTAGTAGGACATACACTTACACAAAAATAATTCTACCTCATCCCATACTGGGTAAAAACTAAGTGGCCGTCCTTATATTACCTAAATTTTTTCTTGGGGTTAAGGGGGATCAGTATTTCCTTACGTAAGGTTTTTTTAGTCAGTTCTCAATAGGCTGCCTGCGAAGGATGTCAGTCCAGTCCGAGGTAAATAACTAAACTAAAAATATATATATTATGACCCAAACACACTGTTTTACACCAAACCCCATAACTTTCTTGATAACCTAAGGGTTATTTTGTAATTTATATATTTACTTTTAAAACTATCAAAATTAAGTGTTTATAACATTATGAGGTGATTACTTACCTTTCGTTTTGAGTATATGTAGATTTATCAAATTAAGTTTTTACACCTACCACCCTGATTCAAGAGAACAAATTATAAGTGGCTCTTGGCGAGAAGTAATTGATAACCACTGATATATGGTGAGAACAAATCTATTTTTTTTTGGCAGAAAATATATTAATTATATAACTTTAGTTATTTTATTTTTTTCATTGCGATTAAATTATTCTAAGATTTCATACCACTCGCTTTTTTACCAATTCTTATGTCTAAACATAATTAGCCAATTAAAATAATATAATTTATCAAATAGGGAAAAAATGTGATTAAGCTAGAGGTAGGACAGGAAAATCTTACGATCTCTTACGTAGGGGTGGGGGTTGAAGGATGGAATTTTGAATATAATGAAAAAACATCCTAAGTAATCTAAGTACGAATTCTAAGAAATATTTACCTCTCCGAGATTAAAAGAAACGACGTTACGCCTTAATGAATTTTCTCACAGTAGGAGGCAACCCTCATCCTCCCGACCCCACGTGTCTTACTTCTCGTTTGGGCTATCTGGATTTTTTAATTACATTAAAGTGTAGGCATGAAAAAAGTAGTGATTAGAGAAATCGTGCCGCCATTAGCTTGGAGGGAGAGTGATACATTATTTAGGAAAAACACCCTTTGTACAATCCTCGAGATTCGAAACCAAGTGTCCTCGTCACAGGCAAACCAAACTAGGTGAGCTTGACATTTGTTCCTCATGATCATTGATGCGAATAGGCCAAGATTGCTTAACAAGATTCCATTAAACATACTTCAATATGAGGCTAAACCCTCTGTGACGTCACCTGGTACTGGTATAACTTTCAGTACACTTATATTAAATAATTAACATTTAAATTTATTGGGGTTGAGTCGTCCTCTAATACTAAATAGACAACTTAAAATCTATAATAATGGCTTCATTTAAATGAAACTAGTATCAGTAAGTTTGAGGTGGAATGGAGGGACACGTGATTTAAAAAACGTATTTTTTCACTTTTAACGACAAACACATTTTTCGGCAGGAATATATCAAAAACTTATTAGGCAGATATATTTAGGTTACTAAATAATAATAATAATAACAACAATAATAATAATATTTACAGTCTTTTAGTATCGATTGTGGGCATTGCTAAATTTTACCAGAACTTTTTCTCTTTATTTAAAAAGCATTTTGTCAAACGCCGAGATTCTAAGTACAAATATTTAAGAACTTTTAACAATTACAATTATTATACTTCTATAAAGGCACATGACTGACTCACCCACTGACATTAATGTTTACCTACCAGATGAACTAGAAACTTGAAATTTGGCAAACTTATAACTTATAGCCTGTAACCGACGAGAAAATTACAAAAAGTAAAAAAAAAAAAATTTAGCCCCGAAAAAAAAAGAAAAATTTTGGAGCAACTTTAAACTCGGTGCTAAGATTTCTTTGGAGGTCTTTTGTGGCTAAACGGTAAGACCTATCAATAAACTGCTCTAGATCTACATTAGTTTACATCGAGTTGCAAAGAAAACGCACCGGGGCGTTTGGGGAGCAAAGCGAGTATATATAGATAAAACCAGACAAAATATATCCACGTGGGTTAGGCTAATTTTTGGCCTTAAGGACTGTGTTGAGAATTATAATCTAAGAATGGGCTGCCAAGTGAAAACATTTTTTTTTTGTAGACAAAATTACATATAGAACATAAAACAATCGTAAAGACTTTCTCATATAGTAAATTAAATTTAGAAACAAAATTTTCAAAAATAAGTTATTACTATGCTGACTTTAAGAATGGTTTTTCTTTAAAAAAACCCAATCAGATCATCATGTTAATCTCAATAAGCCTCCTTCAAATAATTCAAATTCAAATGATAAAATCAGTTATATTCATATTACCCTCAAATTATTTATATTAAAAAATTTTAGAAACAAATTATCATTTTTCATGAAAATTAATTCCACGATTCTAATTTGAAGCTGAATATTAAGGGTTATTTTTGAAATGTTTGATATTTTCTAAAATCCATTTAAAGTAAACTACCCTTAAATTAATTATTTAAAATATTTAACATACAATATATTTTAATACGTGGAATAGTTACAGATAGCAATTTTTAACATTTTTATTTATTTTAAAAAGCAGTCCTCATTAAATTACTCTTAAATATTTTTTTTTAATTTCAAGCATATTTTAGAAAAACAAGTACATGGATTTAAAAAACAAGTGTATAGATTTAAAAAACTTGTCAGATACTCATTTTTAACCAAATTTTTAGATCCGTTTCTAAAATAATTTGAATTAAAAAATCAGCCATCAATAACTTTACCTCAAACAATTTTTTTGCCCCAAAAACAAGTGTAAAGTTTTATTTTTAATATCAAACACTCCGTAGATATATACGTTTTGAACAAAATAGTTTGAGCATATTTTAAATAATTTGAATTTAGTAAAAACACTCATTAATAAACTACTCTTCAACGAGGTTTATCCAAAATGTAAAATAGACAGTATTATTTTGGAGGTCAAACTCTTCCTTGATATAAATTTTAAACAAATTCGTTATAGTCAAATTTTTTTGAATGTGTATTTCAAAAAAATAACTCATCAGTTGCTTAAATTAAGGGCTAAGGTCAAAATCAATAAAATAATAATAATAACTTCTCGACGTTTAGTCCTCTAACATTAGGCTTATATAACTATTTTGAACAAAAGCCATCAAACTGTTTCAGATATATGCCCAGGGATATATATATATATATATATATATATATAACTTACAGACATAGGTACAGACTGAATTATAAAATCCACTTATTTGGGTTCGAACACACATAAAAAGTAAATATTCATCATAATCTCGAGATAGAAATATGTCATGATTAATTTTTTTTTATCTGTAGATGGTGATAAAGTAAAAAGAAGACAATACATAAAAGAAAGTTGGTGATTCATCAATAAAACAGAGCTTAATGAGATGAATACAAATTTATCATATCTTTCATAGTTTTTTTTATGTCGGATGTAAATATAGTGGGTTTAGAACAAAAATTCACGTGTTTTATAATAATAGTATATTATTCCATAGCAGTATGGTTTTAAATTCTGGTATTTTACGCATTTTATTTTCTCAGATAACTAGTTATAGCTTACGGTTACGGACCGCATAAAAATAAGTGACGATCTGCACGCGGCCCACGGGACATATTACACCTAGGCTTTTACTAAAGAAATATTTGATTTAGTTTGGCCGACAATGTTTTATGTCAGACCAACTGCGAAGTTACAGACCTTAACTCATGTTCTCATCCATCCCACCTTAATTAGCATGCTCAGCATTGATCCGAGAATTTAGGGTCCGGTTCTAAACATGTCCGGGCGCGTTGTAAGTGGTTTCCCCCATGTTGATTTACATATCCTGTTTCCAAGAAAATTATGGCGCATTTCCTTATATTCATCTACTAAAACGTTACTTTAAATTAGTGTAAGTTCCGGACATACCGGGCAGGTAATAAAACGCTTTGCAACGAACGAAATCTTGAAGCAAAACTGTTTTAACGATCGTCCCGTTTTGATTATTTTGCAGCTAGCTACTCTGGCTAGCCTCCTTGCAAGCCTAGGAGATGCATCACTTCCAGTCGAGAGGACCAAGTTGACGTCGATTCACCGGAAGTTATAAATGCGGTTCCTTCTGCCGTCGGAGTTTTATAGACATCCCTGACGTCGTCGCTCCCATCTCGCTCCGTTACTTTCAATCAACTCGGCGGATCGTTAGGGGAGGGAACGTCCTCTTGCATCGCCTCATAACTTACTTATGTTGATTTGATTAGAGGGATTTATTGGCACTGCTGGCAACGCAGATTGTGTCGTGGTTTCCGGAAAGTAGAGTTTTACAGCCCGTCACCTGAGGTTAAGTGGTTAGAAGGCTTGACAACACGCCTAGGGTCCTATTCCAGATGGCGTTGATGAAGACAAACATGTACTTTTAGATGACATTCTGATGGTGAGGTTGTGTAAATATATATTTAAAAATAATTCAATTGAAGAGGGACTTAAGCTTTGGTCGCCTGCGTTTTCTGATCAACTGCTTTCCCGATTGATATATTCAAATTCATAAACCCCTAAGCACAGGTCTACTGATATGGCTAAGTAGTAATACCATCACTTGCTACAAGAGCGCTCTGCATTACATCATTGATGGAGGGAATTGAATATGAACATATCCTTTCCTACTGTTGACTAATACATAAGATGTTGTAGTTTCAAGTCAATGTGCTCTTATAAAAACGGATGGTAATATCTACTATACAACCATTGTGTGAAAAATACAGTGATGCCGATCTTGGTGGCCTTGGGATAAAGTGCTCGCCTAAGGACCAGATGTTCGTAAGTTGAAATCCAGCTGGAGCCGACAGATTTTTCTTGAGTGATAAACATCCGTAAAACAACTTCCTTCGGAGGGTAACTAAAGCCATCGGTACCATATAGATTGTAGAATGTGAAAGAATCCTAGAAGGTATGTTAAAATACCTTCCCCGGCAAAATTGACAGGCTCTCTCGCTCTCGCTCATAGAAAATCTCGTGTGCTGATATAATCAGTCGGTCCAGAAAGTGCATGTTAAATACCTTAAATAAAAAAAATCACAGTGACGAGGAGGAAATTCCAGTTATCTCATTCGTTAGATTTTTCGGCGTACATATTTAGACGATGAGGGGTTAAATCCCTGTATTGGTGTACTTTTAGATATTTATAATTTGTTTAAGGGATATACATGTTAGATCATAATATAAAAGTGAAGCTAAGCCCTGGAGTGTCTATTGGACCTTCCGTACCTATTAACTGATAAAAACAAAGGTCGAGAGATTATTGTGCCTCTCCTTGTGACTGTTGAAAACACAGTGCCTTATGTGTCTCGAGCTGTGAGTGCGCTCCTGTAAAACCCACGGCCCTCATTAAGGGGTCCACTAATCAGAACTAAGCCTGGCACAGGTACTCTTAAACACATATAAAACAATCAATCCAAGGCGATATCTGTTTTCTCCGGGTTTTTTCCTCCAAAAAAAGGGTTAACTACACAACGTAGAATATATAAATTATAAAAAACAAGTTATATTAAAATAACCCGTTTCAATGGTTGAATGGTGTAAATCGCCTCTCTCGTATTAGATTGGCCTGCTTATTACGTGGGGATGGGTGTTTCGAATCTCTTTCGAATCTCGATTGATTCTACTGAAGGTGGTTTTTCATAAATGGTTTCTCACTCCTCTTACAAGCGAATGTGAGTAGATTACCTCTAAAATTCTTCCTTCCTCATTCCTACCCCATTAGAGTAATTATCATATATAGGTATAGAATGAATAAGTATTAATATGCGATGATGATTATGATTTTAATAATCAATAGTATTTCACATTAGATTTGATTTTTTACACCACGATCATAAAAAAACTGAATTGTCCCCATATCAAGGGATATTTTTTTTATAATGGTTTGAGAAAGCTAAGCCCAAAATATATTATAAGAAGAACGTGAACCCTATAAATTTGGATAGTTTAATTAATAAATATATATTATTCTTCACAAAATTGTATCATTCAAGTCAGAGACAGGAACACTACCACACACCCAACACGACGCTTAAAAGTACTTTTTCTTCAGGTACTTTGGAACCCATCCTACTCTACGGATAATACTTATACTCAATCTATGATGGGAATGTAGGTAAATTACAACTAGCAAAAGTTTCTTTATTGGGGAAAATATTAACTGAAAGTCATTGATACCAACCTATTTGAAATAATTTCTACGTGCTTATTAACTATTACCAATAAAAAGGTCTATCAAACGATCATGATAATACTTTGAACCAATGTTTGCGACCAAGAACCTTGTGCTAATTTCCATTCACCTACACCCCGACCGTAGATAGACTATATATTGGGTAGATAGTATTGATATAACTAGAACCATGAGCCGTATTGTGATGCGGTTTTTTATACGATTCTACAGAAAACAATGTAATTGAGACAAATGAAACCGTTTAATAATACCCTAAATAATACAATGAGAATAATAGTTACTATAAAATATAGAACTATTAAATTATTCGCAATATCTCTATATTTTCAATTTAAGGAATGCAGAAAACCGCTCTTTGATACTTTTTGGTTCAAGCATAACCTTGTATCTACGAGTAATATCCCGGAAATAGACCATGAGACGAGATATTGAGCGGAATATTTTTCCGAGAGGTTTGGACTTGAGAAAATGTCAACGCTAGAGAAGCCACTTCATTTATATAGGCATTTATGTTACAATTTTGGTAGTTCCTCTTCTATCAACAGCGCAGCAGAAGTACTTTTAATAATTGTGCTTCACACAAATGTATTGTATTTTCATGTTAAGACTATAATGATAAATTAGCCATTTTTTTTGATCAAACATGTAAATATTATACAATTTTCGTATAGGTATTTGGTTAAAACAATACTCCCTAGCACTGAAGACACACCCCACCCCATCATACCCCTTTCCCTTGGAACTTTACTCTATTGACACTGATGAGTGGATTTAAGAGTGAGAATAAATAAATAAGAAATTCACAAAATGTGAGAGGGTTTTCAAATTTTATGTTTAGTTTTTTTGTTTGCCATATGTTTGGATTATACGCTTACGCTAATGTGATAGGAATGAAGAAGTTAGAATCTAGAGGAAATGTCCCCGCACTCACTTGGGGGAGGAATGGGAAACCATTACAGAAAAAGTTACTATTGGCATATTCGGCTGGATCCTACCCTATCCTTTCTTTGTCACCGGCAAACCAGACTAAACTATCTTCATATTTAGAGCACGTGTCCACAAAGACATTGGTTTTAAACTTAAGTAATTTCACTTCCTTCTCAATTGTTTTAATCACCTTTTCAGGTCAAAGTATATAATATAATAACTCCAATGGTTGGAATGAGGAAGGAATCATTTTTGAGTTAATCTACCTGCATATGCGAGGAAAGAAAGGGATAAACCATTTAGGAAAAAACACTATAAGTAGAACCAACCAGAATTCGAACCCCGATCTCCCCGTCATCAGCAGGCTAGTCTTACACGAAAGTGACGTCTTAGACCATTCGGACACTAAATTGGAATTCTTCTCTATTGTTTATTCATAGTTTCTTCAATCCCTTCACGGGTTGGCTTGCCTATTTTTTATTTCTATTTCATTAGTTTTTAATTATTCCTTTTGCTTATTTCACTTATGACCAAATAATCAAATATCAGTTAAAAGGCCAATAAAAAAGATACATGTCTTCATAGTAAAATGTTAAAACATTTCATCTGTATCTTTGTCCACCATTAAGATTATAAATAATTAGTTGAATAGCTGCTATCAGTCGCTTAGGTTGTTATCGCACGGAAGTTCTTGATTAGAGTGGACCAGAACCACTAAAACCTGTCTGCTCTCATTTGACGTCCCTCCCCGAGACTTGTGGCGATAGAGAAACAATTTAATGCTCTTGATCACGGTACAACTCATATGGACGGCTGCAATTTCTCTAATTTGTACCTTCATCAAAAGCATTACCAAATACTTAATCGGTGAAGCTAGGGACTAGAATAAAATTTATGGAAATGCACCGGTATTAGGGCGGTGAAAAGAGATGAAAACCACAATAACAGATCACATGTGAAAAAAACTTCTCCATTGCACTCAGCCAGGATTTGAGTAGCGATCTCCCAGCCACCGGGTGGGTCTAGTACATTAGTGACTAGGCGACTCGCCCACCATATAATGCCTCAGTATGGTATTAACTGTGTGATACCCGCCTCGGTGGCGTAGTTGGCTAGTGCGCTACTTTCGTGTTGAGCTAGACTACTGAGGACGGGAAGATCGAGGTTCGAATTTCGGTCCGGGGTGAACTGGGGGTGGTTTTTCCCAAATGGTTTTCCCCTCATCATCCACGCAAACTCGGGTTCACTTCCTCTAAATTCAACCTTTCCAATTTCTAATCCATTAGCGTAATTAGTACTTAAACGTATTACCCAAACGGTTAGTAATACGCGGCGCGAAATTTAATAAATAGCTGTGTGTTTATTTTTCCACAACTCCCGATACCCATTTAATGACATATTGATACAGCCGTTGGTAAGTAACCTAAGCCATTATCATTAAAATAAAACTAGTCTGGTAAAGCAATTTGAATTAAACTCATACACACACACACACATATATATATATATATACACATACACATATATATCTATACACACACATATATATGTATACAAAGAAGAGCTTACTATAATCTTTATTTAGATCATTTTGGAATGACAATTTAAAAGCTAGTTACGAACTATTTCAGTACCTGAGTGTGTGTGTTTTATCGTAGAGTAGAATTTAATCTGAAAATTTAAAGTGCTCACGTTTCAATATCAAATAAGATTGAGGATAACCTTACACCATAATTAGTAGGTGAAAGTGTAGGTTTATCAGTTTATTAGTGTCTTGTAATGGATAAGTATATATTTCAGAGTGAAGTGCAAATATATTTTACTACAATTAACTGTGTGTTTTTGCTATAAATACTATATAAATGATACTTTTTAAGCAAATATAAAAATAAATGGTACGGCGCACCGCACAGACTTTCTCTCTCTTTCTATAAACTTGTAAGATTTCTGAACGGAATAATGTAAGAAGGCAAGATTGCTGTCAAGATTCACCAAAATTTCTGTTTTAAATATTATATTTTTATTTTTAAAGAATTATTGTCCTCATTTGGACAAATAAAAAAGATTAATATTGGGTCCACAAGGGTCAATACTTCATATTAAAATTTCGATTTCCGGTTAAAATTTTAACATTTTATTAGGTTTTGCACATCTTCAAGTCATCGCATTGATATTTAATTATTCATGTATACATTTTGACTAATAAAAAATGTAAATATTGACTATTGAGTCTAAAATGGAGATAGATCATTGCTGTACAAACATTTCTCCTAAGAGGTTTAAGGAAAAATAACATACTTTTTTAGATACTTATATTTAATTACTCTATGGCATTGGAGAATTATTGCGTTAAGACTCTAGTAGCATATGTTTACAACTAAAGCTCACAAAATTGCATCATATATTTGCAAATATCTCAGAAACTGTTGCTTTTATAAAAATATATGTCAAATAAAAGTTTTTTATTTCTAATAGTCCTACAATTTTGCAATGATAAGTTGTTTAGTATCTCAAATAGTTGTGGAGATACGGAAATTAACGCTTCTGTAAAGTACTCTAAAAATCATTTTCATGGAAAAATTAAAATATCCAGTTTATTTATAATATTAATCAACGCCTAGATACGAATTTTAATCAAAATCGTTGAAGTAGATTTTGAGAAAACCTATTTTTTCTCTTTTCACCCCTTAGAAAACTACTCTTAATTTTAAGTTTTAATTGACACACAGACAGACGGCATTGCGAAGACTATTTTTTAGGGTTCGGGGTGTCGTGAGACGTAGACCTCCATCAAAATTTCAGGTTAGATTTTTTTTACGGTCGCCATACTTAAACTTTAATGTCCAAAAAGTTAAAAAATATATATAATTGCGTATAGATTGAAAGTTATTGATTTTATAAAAATATGTTTCGAATAAAATATCTGTATTATAAATATATATACATATTTGTAACGCTAAGTAATTTCATATTTCAAAAAGTTTCGCAGATATTATAAAAAATGTTAATTTATGCAACAGACCGGAGCCCTTAAAGCCATTTTGCCGAAATAGTGAGAGTAGCCATTTTGTTTTTAATATTTAATAATGTTTATAAATGAAATTTAATCAAAATCGTTAGAGCCGATTTTGCGAAAATCTATTTTTTTCTCTTTTTGCCCTTCTGTAAACTACCCTTAATTTTAGGGGTTGATATCCAATTACAAAAAATCCTCGGGGCAACCTTATGAAAACCCCAGATATCAAGTTTTAGCTCAATCGGTAAAATAATTTAGGCTCTAGTTGGAGGTACAGACAGACAGAAGGAAATTCAAAAACCACTTTTTCGGATTCAGGGAGTCATGAAACGTCAAGATTCATCAAAATCTTGAGTTCGATTTTTTTTGACGATCACCATAATTTCCTTATACCTGTAAGATAGAGAGAAAGTAAGAATCTACTGGAAAGAGGTTAAATAAAACACATGGGTAAATACACTCCCAGTGTACTCAATTATGAGCTGATTTAACCTAGCTCACCCGGATTAAAATTGTGAGCTATAATCAACAAATTGTCCTTGATAATAATAATTATTATTTCGATAATTGCGTCTACCCGTTCAAGGTGTACACTTTTGTAGCCAACTAATTTATTTAATGGTTTTAAGGATTGGAAAAATTATATTCAGAGGAAGTGTACCCGAATTTTCGTGGAGGGAGAGTAAAAAACCTTTTGGAAAAAAAACCCCACCTCATTACAACCGACCGAGATTCTATTCTTGATCTCCCTGTCATCAGCAGTCTAGTCTATTGCAAGAGTAGCGCCTTAGACCATTCGGCCACTGAGGTGAGTTTGATAATCATTAAAATTTGGCCAACTTATATATAGATTCAGCTTTTAAAATCCGTTTAAAGTCGTGAAATCAATCATCAGACGTCATAAAAGTATATTGTTCCTGTCATCCTACCATGCTTAATAGCTTATATGAGTAATTCCCGCCCTTTCAACAAGGCAGCAATTCACACTGTTGAAATGAGCGCGAAAATATCTATAGCCGCAATAAAGAATCATGTTTGTACGACTGACGGTATAGAAGTGTCGGTGGCCCGTGGCCGCTATTGTTAAACGGCGACACTGTGTTGGTAAACGAAGCGCAGTTTGACGCGCCAAACAGCAGGGATGGTAGGGGCAAGCGGTATTTCGTGGAAACTATGGGACATTTCAAATTGTTATGGCATGGATAAAAATACTTTGGATTGCGTTGTAACAGTCAAATGTCAGCGTGAGTTCTGGGGCCGGAAATGCAACCATACACGTCTTTTAGTTCACAGAACCCTGGCAAGGGATAGAAAGAATCACCATACTATAAAGCCACGTGGCTGACTCACTCACTCGCTGACATTAATGTTTACCCATTTCCAGATGAGCTAGAAACTTTAAATTTGTAACCGACGGTGAAATAAAAAAAAATAAAAAAAATTAATCCCTAAAAAAAATCAAAATGGCAAAGCAACTTTAAAGTCGGTGCGGACCTTTCTTTGGAAGTTTCTTGTGTCTAAGCGGTAAGACCTATCAAAAAACGGATTGCCCCAGAGATAATTTATTTTTATTTTAGGTAAATTATGCATACTCTCCACACATTTTTAAATTTTCTGACACACTTATGGAACAGCTAGAATCATAAAATTGTAAAAATAAATCAACGTTCAAAACAACGTTGGAATTACATTAGTTTACACTCACCGTCAAAACGGGTACTATAAATTATCTTATTAAATAAGTATTGCAAACATGTCCTACTCAAAAAGGATGATGTGATATTGAACCAAAGGTGTGAAGTTGTTTTGTGTTTCCTGGAGGGATTAAAAAGACACATGTATATATAGTAGGATTATGATATAATCAAACTTTTAGAAAATATAAGCTTATTTTATCATGGCTACCTTTGTGAACATTTTACTATATTAGTACTATTTTATAGACATCGATAATAGCTATAAAAAATGACAGCTGCAGATTATATGACTTGTACGTGAAATATGATAATAGTAACTTTTTGAGCTATCATGTTTTAAGGTTCTTACTCAGAAAATTCTCGCAAATGGCAAAAATACATGCGCAGTGAAATCAGTCCAAATATTTCAAATAAAAATGAATGTCATGACACGCCATACAGACTTTCTCGCTCCTCTACCTAAAGATTGAGATATTTACTTAAAGCTCATAAGATACTATGTGAAACTAAATAATATAGAGTGTTGCATAAACACTCCACTTAAGAGCGTAAATGAAATAATATACACAGGTACAGAAACATATCGAGGGAAAAGTAACAGCTTTGTTCACCAAAGAGAATAACCATTTATAAGGCCAAAACTAATTTTTTTAAATCCAATATTTTAGAAACTATTAGTTTTATAAAAAATACATTAAGATAATAGTTTTTTTTAACTTTAATAGTAGGCTACTATAAATTTACAATGATACTCTATTCCTTATCTCAAATAGTTGTTATGTGAAGTAAGTACAAAGTCATTTTGATTGGATAATGAGTCACCATGTTGTTTGTAATATTAAACAGTGCCTAGGTACGAAATTTAAACAAAATCATTAAAGCTTATTTCGAGAAAAATAGATTTTTCTTTTGTTTCACTTTTAAGGAAACTATCCTTAATCTTAGGGTTTGATAGATAATTCCAAAAATCCCTCTGAGAAACATTATGAGAACCCTAGATACCAAGTTTTAGGCCGATCGGTAAAATGGTTTCGGTTATAGTTCCACCAAAACTATTTTTTCGGATTCGGTGGCTCAAGAAACGTCAACATCGTTACAAATCTCGAGTCCGATTTTTTTTACAATCACAATACTTTATTTACCCGAGGGGTAGGAGAAAAAAAAAATATGGCGTCATTTTTCAATTATTTTACAAGAAAGTAGAAAACAATCATTTGGTAAAACATTTTTTCGATGGTGGTTATATCTTTGAGACACAGTTACAAAAAGAATTATTAGCTCGTAATAGAAGTTTCCTGAAACAATACACAATGGAACATTTACTATCTGCTTCGGTTTTTTAAAGGCCAATGCAATATTGGACTTTAATTTCTTCCGGAAATGACATTTTAGCGCGTATAGAATAGGGTATTTACTGAAACTTCAGTTAATAAACACAATTTTTGATAAATATTAAAAACAAGTGATTTCAGAATCAATTCACGACATTCAATCTTTAGGAAACCTACATTCATATTTGGATTAAGTTGTATATTAAACCTTGTAAAAGAGTTTGGATTTTATTTTCTAAACTTAAATACATGGTTTCTAATAATACTGTTCGTGTTTATTTGGTAAGGAGTAATAGAGGAGAAGGTCCAAATTTCGACTACCACTTTCTTTTTCACTTGTAGATACTGAACTATTAGCATAAACGTTGTCGCAACAATATATATGTATAGCTGGAAAGATTATACATCAAACCTGTGTACTTAAATTTTATAAAAATAAAACATATTTTTTGCACATCTTTTTTTTAAAAGTAACAATTCATGATTTTGAAACTGTGATCTAAATTTCGACTACCGGCTTCAAGATGTCAAGAAAAAAAAGAAAAAAAAGGAAAAAATGGTATTTCACTGTATTATTACATAATAATATAAAAACAATGTTTTAACGCAGGCTTACTTGCATATTACTTCTATTTTTAATGGAAAAAGTCAGTAATTCATTGGTCATTTACAAAAAATCACACATATAAATGTCTTTATCGGTGCCAGCACATGCGCTATGTGCCCAAAGGGGCACATAACACACATTACCCACAATCCTCCTTTGTGGTCATCGTAAAACAGTCCTTGGCAAAAAAAATACAGACCGCATCTTCATCTGGCCTTTTTTCACCCACAGGAAAATCCAAATCACTCATGCTGTCGTCGACAATATTTTCGGCACCATCAGAATCTTCCGAAGAACTGCCTTCATCAAACGTCTTCTTTGGCTTCCCTTTAGAGTTCTTCTTCTTCTAATATTTGTGTTTCCAAAGTATTGCCCCAAACTTTAATTTCTTTTTGATGACATTTTTGGGTTGTCGGCAGAATCTTTTAATGATTTAACAAGGACTTCTTTGTAGGGGGTTCCCGTGATCACACAAGCTCCTAAAGCCTTGTAGCCTCTGTTACTAACTTTTCGCTTTTTTGATGGCACAGGGATGATTTCATACGGACTGGTATGTTTCAGACCACTTGAAGTGCTGGGTTTAGGATCCTCGGTATGACTTACAGGATGATCCGCAAGCAGCGACTCGCGTGGCTTAGATGCAGGGAGTTGGTTGTCAGAGGGAGATTTCACTTGATTATTTTCATGTGGCATCGCCTGAGAACTGCAGGATTTTGCCGATTCCTGTGCCAAAGCCAGAAAATCGGCGTCGGGGAAAAGGTTTGTATTCATTGGGGAAATGCCTGTTTTGCTGAAAATGTTCATGGCGATCTCTCCTATTTGCACTTTTAAATATGCTTTTCCAAAGAGCTCCATCATGTCATATGGAGACAAAGGCTTTTTGAATGAAGAAGCCTCTGTCTTATCTCTTCACTGCAGTGTCTCTTCAGGGGGCCTATGAAGGCTTTGTCCAGAGGCTCAAACTTGTATGAGCAGTGTGGTGGCAATGACACAACTGTCAGATGATTGCTTCATGCTAATTAAATTACATCAACATTACGAACACGGAAGTAGTGTCCATCAAAGATTAGGAAAACTGGATAGTTCTCAGATGGATTCACTTTTTCCACGAAATTCTGGAACCATATGGTAAAAATCTTGGTTTGAACCCAACCTGATGGGTGTGCAACTCCAGCTGAGCCTGGGGGAGCCCCTCTCATTAGTTGGTTAGTCATGTTCTTTCTGGGAAGTATAATGAAAGGTGGAACATAATGCCCAGAGGCACTCATGTATGCTATCACTGTGACCGTCGCTCCTCGCTCTGCAGATGTGAGAGCAGCAATTTGACGTTTACTTTCCT